>JACDOX010000017.1:2937655-3030601 GCA_014549065.1 Cardinalis cardinalis
TTCTAAAAAGGTGATGTGGAGAATCTGAGGCAGTTAAGTGTTTGTTGTTTCTGTATCACGGGTAAATAATTATTGATATTGCTGGGTATAGCTACACCAAGGGTCACTGGGGGTCACAGGGCTGGCAAGGAAGGAGGACACTGGTGACAGCAAGTGCCAGGCTTTTTCCACGTAGAAGAAATGAGATAATTCATGATGAGACCCACTACACATCAACCAATGAAGAGATGTATTGTGGTCTCCCTTAGCAGTCCCGAGTTTGTCTCTCAGCAATCCTTCCTCTGCTTACTTCAGTAGCTGCAGTGTAGAGTCTGAGGCTGCCCCTCACCACTGTCCCAAGGATTTGCACAGCAAATTGTTCCTCTTGAACTCAGCAGGAAGCAGGTATTGGGCTTTCCCAGCCTGAATCTGTGAGGTGAAATGTCTTCCACGATACTTCAGGGAATTTCACAGGATATCCTAAGTTGGAARGGATCCACAAGAATCCATAAAMTAAGGGGAAGGTAACCCTGCTTTTTAGTAGCAATTGGCAGATTAAATCTGGAGTAGCTATGGGCAGCTGGCC
Organism: Cardinalis cardinalis; assembly: GCA_014549065.1. Taxonomy (NCBI): domain Eukaryota; kingdom Metazoa; phylum Chordata; class Aves; order Passeriformes; family Cardinalidae; genus Cardinalis; species Cardinalis cardinalis. The sequence continues at coordinate 2,938,221 of JACDOX010000017.1, forward strand.
CTGATAAGGAGCATTTATGGCCCCTTTAACCTTTTCCAGGGGAAGCTCTGTGCTGGCACAGGAGTGGTTGTTCTAAAGGTGTTACAAGCAAGTGTCTCTATTAAGTGGGCAGGGAGRTCAGTAAATGAGTGGGAACTTGTGCAGAGACCATATAAATTTTGTGCTGGCCTCCCCTAAAGAGTCACCTTCAGAAAAKATTAAGTTTTTTCATAAAGTCCAWTWAAAAAAAAAWAGAAAAAAAAGGATCAATTTGTCAAGTCAAACTGTCAGAGACAGAGAAACTCTGCTATACTGGACAAAATAATACAGATTTATTCACACAGACATGGGGGAGCAAATTCCATCAGCTTATTTATCATCAGCTAGTATTTGACTATGCCTCTTGGAGTAGTTGTATTAGAAGATTGTAGACTCCAGCAGCTGATAGTTTGTACTAAATCTGCTTTTGCTAGCCATGGTAAGTCTGACATAATTGTGTCAGACAACAAGCTGCCATTTTATGAGCATATGCTTAAGCCATTGCAATGAATTATGGCACAGCATATCCCCATTATCCTCAGTCTAAGTCAGTGATTGAAAACAAAATAATAAAGTGTCTACTAAAATGGAGATGGAGGTCAGACTYTGACCCATATTTAATGTTGTTAAATTACCAAATGACATCAATGGAGCGTGGGTTGTCATCTGCTGACATCCTGTTCAATAGAAAGCTGAAAACAGGGCTCTGGGCTGCTAGGAGTGTATGTCAGAGTCAGGGGGCACTTGTAGACATTCAGAGAGATAGATAAGACAAAACAAAAGTGCCCAGTGTGATTCAAGGGCCCAGAACTGCATTTTCACAAAAACGAAGCTGTGCGTATCTGTGCTGGGAAGCTGTGCCTGCAAACAGCAGAATTGTCAAAACATGCAGCCTCATCCAGCTGTGTGTGTGATCACTCAGGTGTGTGCTGGGGAGATCTGGGGAGCCTCTTCCAACCCCAGCAGGCAGGAAAGACAATGAACCGGTGCCACAGAGTCAGAAACTCCAAGGGGCTGCAAGAACAGAGCAAAACCAGAACAGTCAAAACCAAAAGACAAAAAGGAAGTTGTGCTTTGTTCTCAGGGAGTCAATGCAGCCCCAGTCTGAAAGGAGTGACTGTGTGCTCCTGTGCCTGCACTCCTCTGGAAACAGCTCCATGGCATTCCAGGAGAGCCGTGGCCAGCTCCCATCAGGTGCATCCTCCCTCTGCCCCTGGGAATTATCTTGTCATTACTGGGTGATGCTGCTCCTTGCCTTCAGAGGAGTTCTTCACTGCAATGGCTGTTTCAGCTCATAGGAAATGGCTTTTCCTTCTCTTTCTGTGGAGTCTGCTTTGTGCAAAGGAGAATCAAACACTGAATTTAATCATGATATGTATTCTCTTGGATACAGTGGCTAGTCTGGTGTATTTAGCTATGGCACCATTTCCTTTTCTGCTCCTCCATTCTCTCCCAAAAAGGAAAGGAGATTCTCAGACCTGTCATGGAGGTTGAATTGTCATCTTGTGAACTCCTTAAGGTTAGATTATTCTTTGGGTTAAATTTTTCTCCATAGCTTCATACTTTGGAATAATTTGCTRTATAAAATTTAGGGACAGATTTGAATCTTTAGGATACAGTGATCATTCAGTAGATATTTCACTCCTTTCTCAAAAGTAAAGCCTTCAGGGTGTTTCTTGGGGATTTTTGTTGGTTTGGTTTTTTTCTTTTATCTTTTTTTTTTTTTCTGAGCATATGTTTGTTTTCAGTACCTGGAGATACACAAAAACAAAAAAAAGAGAAGGAAGGAGAGAAAGGGAATGGATGAGACAGATCTGAAGGCATCCAAGCATGCCGCCCATGAGGTTAATGGATGCACCAGCATCCTGCCTAGCTGTGCTGGATCACTAACACTGTCTTGATGGTGCCATTTGAGAGTTGTTCTGGGCATCACCTTCCTTTGAGAAACACCCACCTCACCAGTGACCTTATTTTTTTGACCATAATGTTAGAGGATAACCTAGAGGATAGGAGGTAATGGATGGGAACCAATTTAATCTGAGCAGTTGGGAGTGTTGGATGAAGCTGTTCTGACTGCATGTTGACTTTCCAGGTAGTGTCAAGGTACAAAGTTTTGTTCAGATTTCAGAACTGCCATCGGTTCAAATTGCTGTGACAACACATCGAGTCCAGCAAGGATGTTCCAAGCCTCTCCCTTAGCCATCCTGACAAAGCTGCTATTTAGCATCCCCAAATGCTGGTGTTCATTTCTTGGTCAAATCAGTCTGAGTTTTAGATATGACAGAAATACCACGCAGGAACTGAAATTACTACTATTTTTTGTTGCAGTTGGTTTTTCTTATTTCCCCTTCAAATTATGACTTCAGAGAAAATCTCTTTGAAAATGCAGCTGGGTTCTACTTCACGCCATGCTGGTGTAGCTTCATTAATTTAATGTTCTTCCTCCTTATTTCTGGGTTAGTATCAAAAGAATACAGCTAATTATTTTTGAATACAGAAACAATTCTGAACAGGCCACATTTGCCTCAAGCATATACTCTCAACTCAAACTAAATATGTTTTGATATCTAAAAGAGTAATTAAGAAGAAGTTCCTTTGTTATATGTGTCTCCATTTTATTGGTGTTTGAAAATGCTAATGGTGAAATATATCATAAAAGAATAACTCAATTGTGCTTGGAGTCCAATGGAATATAAATAATACAGGTTTTCTCTACAAAATTAAGTAGTTGGTTAAAATAWCAATTTATTAACCAGAGATCACTGAGTTGTTTTCTAGCTATTGTAGGAGAGAGCTGAGGGTTTATTGCTTTAATAATCAACTTTCTACTAATGATGACTACTGCTCTTAGGAGGGAGAAGTATCATTAGAGAAAAATATCTTTCTTGGTTTTTTATGTATAATTTTCCGATGTGTGTAATTTGCTTTATAGCTCATAATTATAAGTACTAGTGATTAAAAATATTRGGCTATAAAGTCAGATTCTTTAAAAAGTAAGACACTTTCTGGAGTGGGAGCATGTGTAAGCATATTTCACAATATCTGAAAAAAGGTGAAAATTTGTGAAGATAYAGATCTTAATTGCTTGAGTAATGTATTTTCATGTGCCTGTGATCTCTAGTGCCAACTGCTTGACAAACCTCATGTCATATAGAAGATCCCATATGTAATATAATTGGTTTCAACTATAAACTGCCCACACACTGAGTTAAACGTGCTCAGAGCTCTTTTGGAAGARGCCCCACATTGCAGAGATGATGGTTTTGGTYCAACAACTCAGTTTTTTGCTCGTGCTTTCAGCCCACAAGTGAACCCCTACTCACAAGTGTAACTCACGTCAAATACTTGGTTTAGGTTTCTTGTTCCAGGGCCTATTCCAAAAATATCTTCCAGCAACCACTGATTTGGGCATCTCTCTCCATTCTAGTCCCCAGTCAGTAARTCTCTGAGTAATTTTGGTTGTTTGCACTGTCAGGGAGGAAAGGCCCACAGTGATGGTTGTGTGCTCCTGCGAGCACCATTTCCCCCCAGCACCCATTGGTGCCGCAGTGTGTGCTCAGGAGTGCCACACACACAGGTGACCACGGTGTTTCTCAGCCTCCCCTTCTCCTCAAAGGTTAGACTCTGCTCTTCCCTCTCCAGCTTTCAGTCTTCATCTCTCTGGGCTCCTCAGCCCTCTCTAAGGGGCCAAGCTGGCCAGGGACCTTGTGGTTTCCAAGCCCTTGCTGGATGGCATCMTGCTGCTCACCTTCCCTAGATTGCCGCATCCAATGTCACTTCCTTGCTCATGGTGACTGGGAGGTGGCAACCACCCTCACAGAGCATGTGGGGTGTGAGAATCACAGAGAGCTGAGTAGTCCTGATGTGGGATCCTGTAGGGATAACACAAAAAAAAGAAGATTTAACCTGGGGAGACTAATGTAGTGTGGCTTAGGGAATGGGAGAAGGCTCCAGGGTACGGAGGGGAAAGCTGTCAGGCTGGAAATAATGGGGTTACAAGAATAAGAAAAGATGAACCTGATGTGACAGAGAAGGCTTGGATATACATTTCAGCTTTGAGTGCTTGGACAAGCAGAAATTTCTAATAGCTTTTGGCTTTTTCCATTAGCATCTTTACAATGCAGCACTCTGAAAACAAGTGGTTAATCCRGCAGTGCAATAAATACTTTTCAAGCTACAGATGAGAATCTTCATCTTTYCAGGGCAGAGAGCCTCCTGCACTGAGTGGAACCATGGGATCTAAAAATTACAACTGCTTTGTTCCCTGCTGTTCTTGGAGAGAGCCAACAAGGAAAAGCTCTTTTACTCTGCCCAAAAACGGGTAGYAGGTCTCACAGTTGTCTAGGGAAAGGAGAAGGGAGAGAAGAAGATGGCATTTGCATTTTAACTACAGRCAGGGGAAACAGATGTTGGCAGAGTTGAGTACTCAGAAGTACAGGGGATGTTCCAAGTTGCCATGTTTTTTGGTATTTTTTAATTTTTTTTTCTTCAGAGAGGAAAGAAGGGCTCTTTGTTTTGTTTTTGTGTTTACTGAGAAGGGACAGCACTGGGGGGTGGGGCAGGGAGRAGAGGGGGCTTTGAGATAGTACATGAAAAGGAACATGAAATGTGCCCTAGGGTTTGCTCTGCCTGCTCTACCAACAAAAATTCCTGCCTGGCTCAGGGTCTCCAGACTTTGTGTCTGAATACTTTCAGCAAGTTGAAAACAGCCTTGAGGGGTGTCAAGTAGGGTGGAGAGACTGTCACACAGAAACCACCATTTGATTACTTTGGATATACAAGTGCCCTGAAACCTGCTGACTGTGAGCAAAGACATTTAGAAAAATTAGGATTTCTTCCCTGTTTAASTCTTGAAACCCATAGCTTTTCCTTTCCACCCTTTAACTGGGAATAAAGCACCGCACTGTTCTTTGAAATATCACTGTAATCAGCCCTCCTTTGTCCTCTGCCCCTGTTTCTGGCTGGAATACAACCAGTGAAACTCTGTGGTACACCAAACCAGCTGCCAGCTACATAGCAAATTACTTTCTTGCAGACTTAGGGTAAACAGAATACATTTTTTTAAAAAGTGAATAAAGGAAAAGGTAGAAGTAATGCAATGTATTGTATAACTTCCAGAGATTAAAGAAGTTCTTTTACAGTTAGGAAGCAGCAAAAAACTATCAGKGATAAAATTAGAAGAATTTTCATAGTACTACTACTAATTAATGTGTGAAATATTCTGAAAAAAGCTTTTGAATTATGTATGATAGCTCATTGCTTAACTAGAGACAAAGAAACTTGGCTCTTAATTCTGGCAAAGCCTTTATTATGCAGGCTTTTGGTAAATCACTCCCTTCCAGTTTACCCTTTAGTGTCAATGGGGAGCAGGAAAGACAGAATTCAGCTGAAGCCCCAGCTCTTGGCAGGGAGGGKGGAACGAGCGGATCCTTCAGTTCCCTTCCGGCTCAGGCTGCTCGATGAGGAGATGAGGCAACAGCCGGACACACATTGCTCTCCCAGGCAGCAAAGTCACCTCCAAGTGACCAGAGAGATGCTYAGGCCTGGCCTCTCCTTCTTCAAGCTGCTGCTTTTGCTGGCAGCAGRAGGTCCCAGCCGCTCAACAGAAAGGAGCAGCTGGAAACATGCTGAAGGAGTAGGGCTGGGGCAGCGCTTTACCCGTTCTGCAAACCCTGTGTCCCCTTCCCTGGCAGAACAGTTCCCTGCCTGTCACTGTGAGATTTTATGAAAAATCCCTTTGTGAGGATTTTTTCTCCCGGGAAGACGAGAAGCCTCAGCTTCTCCATGTTTTGCTCCTCTAGAATGTGATTTGGAGAATTGTTTACCTAGAATATGAATTGTTTTTACTTAATGACCAATCCCAGTCCAGCTGTGTCAGGCTTTCTGGTCAGTCATGGGTTTTTATTATTCATTCTTGTCTAGCCTTCTGATGTATCCTTTTTCTTTCTTTAGTATGGTTTAGTATATAATTTCTTTTAAGATAATGTCATAAAATCAATCTTCTGAGGATTTAGAGTCAGATTCTCTACTTTGTCCTGGGACCCACAACATCTGCCTAGTGCAGATTAGGGCATTCCTTGCTTGTTTTTGCAGCAGACCTGTTGAGTCCTGCAGAGCTGCATCTGTCTGCTATCACAGTTGTGCCGCAGACCAGGCATGTCTGGATCTACAACTTGTAAGAATATCCTGTAGGGGAGGAAGCAGCCACTAGCTACTCCAAAGTGTGTTCATTTGTGTGACAGGGGCAGTGATAAATCTGTTCTGTTCTTCCCATCTAAATATAAAAAAATATACTTTGGTGGCCACAAGACTTTGAGAGATACACATACACAGGCATTAATGAACAACATATTCCATAGTGTTGCRTCTAAAACCCATAAAAAGTTTTCCCATCACTCTGATTTTCCTATTTTTATTTACACCATTTCTTAACTCCGRTGCTTCTGGGCTCCTGCTGGAACAGAAGGTGCGTTGGTCACCATAGTGACTGGCTGCTGCAGGGAGGAACGCTGCTCCTATCTCTGCAACTTTGGGGAAGTGAAATCAGACATATCATACCCCGAAAGAGACACACGAAAGCGAGACAATTGAGGTTGTGTTGCGCTGGTTCGCGGTGCTGTGTCTCGAATTACAAACGTCTTGCGGCTGACTCGGGCAGCGGAGCAGCGTCACTGGAAAGCGAGGTGGTGGTGATTAACATTCATGGGCACTAACARCACGGGCTGGAGTGAGCCTGTGCTCCTGGAACAGGATGAGCTCGATGCTCCGCAGCCCGCACGGCGCTGCCCCCGCAGCCAGAGCTGGGAGGATRCGCTCAGWGTAGGGAGGGATGCGCTCAGTGTAGGGAGGGATGCGCTCGGCGCAGGGATGCTGAACTATCCCGTCATTAAAGGATTCTCGTCCCCGTTACCCCATCTGCTGCTTTAGGGAGTGATTTCCGTGCCRCAGCAGGACAGTGAGCAGGCTGGGGAGAGGGAGGATTGTGCTGCTGTGGGCTGTCCAGAGGTGCCGATAAATGCAGGCGGTGCTGCCGCCTCTCTTGGCGAAAATGAAAATATTCACAAAGCCTGATATTTGGGCTGGTTTTTCCCAGCTTCGTCTTCTTCCTCCTGTGGAGCTGTGTGTTCTGAGTGAGGTGGATGCCCAATCTCATGAGCAAGTCAAACACAGCATCAGCAAGGCCCTTCCCACTGCCAGCTGCTCTAATAGCCCCTCCTGGCTGCTCTGTGCCTCCCAGCCCAAACTCTGGCTGCTGCCTGCAGGGCTAAGTGTATGYGAGTTGCTCTAGAACCAGGGAAATGGGTGTCAGGTCTGAGGTCCCCAGCAGCCAGGCCACCAYGAGGGGACTGACCTTGCCTTTGTGCAGCTGGTCCATGGCCACTGGCCAGCACTGCTTCATGTTCACTCAATTTCCCTGGGCAAGTCTCCTTGCTGATATCAGGGCTGAAGCAGAAGCATCTCTGCAGCTCCTTCTCTTCCCTGTTTGTGTTTTGATCTAACAATGCTATCTCCCACTATTTTAGAAGGGAAAATCCTTCAACTTCTGCTCCTCACTCTGTCACTGCTGTTTTACCAGCCTTGTGGGCAGCTCAAGAGACATCTGAGCAGCCAGAGCCCGCTTCAGGCTACAGAAAGGCAAGAGAAAGCCAACGTAGCGTTCAGAAATTGACTTTTCTATTAATTTGAGCTTCATGTTTGAATGGCAGAAAAAAAATTCTAAGCACAATTAAAGCTAAGTCAGGATTGCCCATCTCCTGTGCATTTAGGAACAAAGCGACTGTATTTTCCCTGATGGAGAAAATAGTGRCCATTTGCTTTAATTAACTTCAGCTAAAAGGTACTCTTATATAGAATTTCTGTCTTTTCRAAGCAACAGTTTTAATTAATACTTTGAAGTCTTATCTGGTAAAATCTAGCAAAATTAGTTCATTCTTGCTGCCTCTTTATGGCTAAAGGAATATTTTATATGGTACAAATACTAAAGCTTGTATAAGTCCACAATAACCAGCTGCTCCAGCTTATCAGACTCCTCTTTTGGTATTCCCCAAAGCACCTCGCTGAGTCTGGGTCTGATTCACTCCTATTGACAAACTACCTCCACAGAGCAACCAATTTCTGTCAGTACCTTGAGCAGAAATTTGTGAGGCTTTGCTGTACTGTGCAGCTGGAATGCTCAGTGTGCATCACCAGAGCTTTTTGGAATTAGTTTCAACTGAAATTACAYACAAAATGATGAGCTCTTTTCTTCCCAAATTCAAACACTTTGAAAGCTAAGGTAAATATTTCTGGGTAGAGAGAAGAATGATGAAACCTCCAGGGACACTGACACCAAGATTTATGGCTGAAAAAAAAAAAAGAAAGAAACTGCTTTGCTCCTGATAATGCAGAACATTGGGGTTTGCTTTTTGCTTCAGTTGTCTTTATTACTGTGCTGACAGGAGGGGAAGTAACCAAAATTTCTATTCTCTCACTTACGTTATTTTTTCCCACAATTAAAAAGGGCTTTCTGAGAAAATGAAAATACGTTTAGTAATATAATAATTATTTATAACTTTTAAAGGGTGTTTTATTAGGAAATTCCCCAACTTGAAATCACAATCACATTTTGTCCTCTTTTCAGCTTTTAGCCTCTCCGTAGAAGTTTTCACTTGAGTCAAGTTCAAATACACATTAATGAAAAAGGAAGAATAAGCACAACTCCAAACTTTAGAAGGTGAAAATACGTTAAAAAGCTAAGCACTAAAATGAATACAACCTCACTGAGATTTTTTTGGAGAGCAGACTTTGGTCTCAGTTGRGTCTCAAGGCAGGGCTGTACTGAGATGGGGTAGTGGAGGGGCTGGTCCCAGTGGTGCTGCTGAGGGCACAGGCAGCTGCTCTGTTCACAGGGAAGCCCAGAGCAGACGTGAGCAGACAGAGAGGTCACCCTTGGCATCCAGAGTGAGCCTGAAATGCTCTCCTTGCTGAAGCTGCAGCTCTGTAACTTCAGGAGAAGCTATAGAGGGTTTGGCAGTGAAGATTATTTTCTGTATGTGTATCTTTCTATTCTTTTTGGGTTTTGTATAAACAAGAAAAGAATACTTAGTTTGATGCTAAGTATTGTAATTTGTCTCTAAGAATTGGAAAGCTACCAGAAACTTGTGTGCAAAACTGATTCCTGTTTCCCCCCAAGACCTAAATGATTGAAGGGTCATCATTTTATTGCCAATTTTTCTAGAATCATTCCTGTGCAGTTTTAAGACAGCTCTGAAACCATTTAAACAGTCATGTTGTCCCCACTGCAGAAAGCCACAGCACAGTGCCAGCTCCACCTTCAGCCTCAATGACTGGGAGTCCCTCTGCTGCTCCTACAGGTCTGCCAAACGTATCTGATCAATTTTTCTAACTGAATGGTATCAACTTGATAATGTTAAATTAGGCTATTTTATGTTGTCTAATGATTTTTCAATAATATTTTCTCCAAAGTGTCTAGATCAATGCTCAAAATACACTCTAAGAATTTTGCTGACAACTGACTTTTTGTAGCTCACCTGTAAGACCTGATGGTTTCTTTTAAAAGTACCTGTCTGTGCTCTGTATTACAGCATAGGATGAAACTGCAGGAAAACTCCAGACTCTTTCCTTTCTGGAATGAAATTCTTAACCTAGAGCTGGGATTTCTTTCATTCACATCTCTRGTGTGTAGTAGTGAACAGGAAAACTATACACATGGTAAAAGAGAGGGCAATGCAGCCATGTGTTTTGTTAGCTTCTAGTTTCAATGTGAAATTGATATCCGTAATTTTAATCAGTGTATGACATTGCTACAATAGCAATATCTGGCACATGAAATTTGTTCTTTTGCAGTTTTTGTAAATATTTTGGCAATATTTTGCTGCCTTGCAGAACCTTGTGTGGTTCAGTGCCTTCTGCTGTTCCTGCTTTCTCCTCCTTCCTCTCCTCACTCCTTGCCATTCTGGTTTTCCACTTTGCTTATTCTTTCCCACCAGTAATCTGTGCCTTCACCCARCCCAAATCAGTCTTGACAATAAGAAACTAATAAAGCTGTTCCTATGGCCCTGAGAAGGTGTTCTCCAGGACAGCTGTGTTCCCAACCCCTTTGTGTGCCTGGTGTCTGCAGTGGCATTTTCTTTTCTGTTTGGCTGTGAGCYCTTCAGAGCTCACCCCAGCCCTTACTCTGTGCTGCACAGTGATTTTTGCATAACAGGGCCCTAGACTCATCCTGTCCCTGGGCACAACTGTAATAGATACAATAAACAAAATAACTTATCCACTTCCTTCCACTTGGCTGAGCTTTGTTTTTCACTGTCACTTCTCCATTTGTAGTACATGAAGATAGATCTGAGTGAAGAATGTGTTCTTTACTACCTTTAAATCCTTCTCTATAAAAAAAAGGGCCAGATAGGGTATTTCAAATGTACACAATAAACTATGTTCAGAGGAGGCTTCACTGGGACTGTTACAAGCAGTATAACCCTCAWTTCAGGGCTGTCCTTCTCTTCAAAGCACAAGTGATTGGAAGGATAATTTTTTTTACCATGTCTCCTGTTCTGAACATTCTTACCCTTAACATGGCATCATTACAGCTCTCATGGATAAACATGTATTCTTTCACTTCCTTAGCATGGGGAACACTGGGAATGGGACCCTACTGTGGCATAAAAATAAGAATTGTGTCATAGAGGGATTCATCCTACAGCAGTGGGTCTAGCACAGCCTAGGGTCTAACTGCATGCCATAAGAAAGCAGCAGCCTTTGAAATTTATTRTCAGGGGGCCTGAAAATGTCCCAGAGGTGCTTTTCCATTTTGATTTGTATCTCTTCCCTCCCTGTCAGCTGTGTTGGCTGCAGTTATTTACACATCTTTAGGGAGAAACAGATGTCAGCAATAAAGGCAATAATGGAGCTGATTCCGTTTTTAGGTATTAGCCAAGATCTGCAAACACATCTCTTGATGTTACTCTCCATTTGCCATGATAAATGTGACAGCATTTAACCTGGAAAGCCTTCAAGACAATTTCCAGAGGGATTTAATGTAACTGGACCATAATCATCTTCAAAATCATCTTGTTTTGCCTTTGGCAAAGGCCCTTCTTCATCCTTTGAAGAATAAGTGGCATTGCCTAGGGACAGCCACATCCAGGAATCCTCCCTTGGAGATGATGCGAGTGTGATTTCCAAGATTTTTCTATTGTTTTCAGAATTTTTACAAGGAGTGGAATTTCAGGGAGAAGAATTGGTTGAATAATTATTTATTCATTATTATTAATTATTATACTAAGTAGCACATACCAGTGCTGTATTGTATGGGTTAAACACCACAGGAGGTGCTGATCAGCACATGGAAATATATTACTGGAAAGAAATTCAGCTTTAATGCTGTGCTTATTCTCCTCTTGGGGCTCAGGTGCTCTGTGAAATGAGGTTTCTGAGCCAGCCCCAGCAGCCACCCAAGGCATCCACTGCTTGGGATGTGCAGTGGGGACAAGTGTGAGGCAGAGATGGGATGAGAGCCGAGCTGGGCACCAGCTCTGCTGGCTGCTGAGGGCGAAGCCCAGGCCAGGCAGGAAAATCCAACTTTTCAGCACTTCCCGTTGTTTTGGGTATAAGAGGTGCTGCTGCTGATCCCTGCAAGGCAGCAATCACATGCACTCCCAACACGAAGCAAGGTAATCAACTGACAAAGTGAAATAATCTGAGAAACCATTAGCTTTCTAATGACTCTTGGAAGTCTCATTAAAACTGGTCACTCACTGATTGTTCACATTRCTGGAAATTTGAGCAAAACGTTGTGGGCTTTTTCCATGGCTGAAAAGTTAGGACAATTTTCTTTATTCTGCAAACAAAATTAAAAATAAAGAATAACGATTTTTTTCTCAAGAGGTTTTAAGAGCTCCATTTGCAGCCGCTCCCTTTATTATTATAATAATCCCAGTACCAATATGAACTTTTCTCTCTCAGTTCCTCCATTCCAAAACATTTCCCCTTCAAACCCAATCATGTTTAAGTGTGAGGTTTATTTTCCATGCTTCTCTTGACCAAGGAACTTGACAGTTCCCTGAGTTTTCAGTTCATGCTCCCTGATCAGACTGTCTCCTGCTAATTACTTTTTCTGCCTAATCATCACTAGCCAGTTTTGCTGCCTGATATAAACTCCCTTCATGGATGGCAAATAATATGGGAAAGTGAATAAGAGAGGGCTCATTCTCTCCAATAGGCTCCATTAAGGAGAGAGAAAACCATTAGTGCAATACAGAGTTTAAGAGTTTTGTTTTTTCCTCAGAACTTAGGGAATCTCTACTCTTCTCTGGTTTGGACCTAACTCCTCAATGACTAAATTAGGATAAACTTTTTTTGCAGACATTTTGCAGAATGTCTCTCTACTTTCATGACTGCACCTCTGTAAGTGCTTAAAACCTCTTTTCCTCTAGTGCAGGAGGAAGGTCTGTGATATTACAAACCAGGGCAGTTCTAGCCCCACACGGGAGCAGAATGGTCCCAGGACTGTCAGAAGAGTCTACTTTGAAATTTGGTAGCTAGATAAACAAATTGACATATGTATTCCTGGGTAGCTGAAAAGACCTCTCAGTTTAATGCTTCAGTGCATTAATGCATCAATAATCAACCTAACGGATGTATTTGTAATGTTCTTAAAAATAGGAGACATGCTTCTCAATTTTCACTATCATGGTTTTTATTTGTTTGATAATGGAGTGGAACATTTTTGTGAGCCTGGAAAATGCACTCTAATTTGCTAGAAATGCCGAGAATTACTTCTGTCCTTTTATACTGTGCAGCACTGAGTGATAGCATCCAGTTGACTTCCCCAGCTGTTAGATGAAATTTCACTTGCTCTGGCTTATCTGTGCTGTCTGGCCCCAAGCAGTTCTGTGGTTTGTTTTTGATAGTGTCCATCAAACTGAATCCATACTCCCAGGCAGCAAATAGAGCTTGATTTGTGCCAAATACATTGTACATTTACAGGTAGTGAGTGGCTGTCAATGCATGTTAATAATAGGGAATTGGTTGTTAGGGAGTAGGAATTTAATAATGCCTGGGAACTATCTGCTAGCAATAATGCTGGAAATAAATAACCACCTGAACTGCCTCTCCAGACAAGAACTGTCTGGCACGGTTTGCTAGAACTTTGCTACTGGGACTATAGAAATGGAAGTGTTGTGTGCTCTGTGATATATACAGCCTGTCTGTGCATGTTATACCTGGTGGGGCCAGTGAGCTACAATTCCTTCGATGGCTGTAACCCTGACAATTGGTCTGCAGCTATCTGCCCTCGTGGATGGATGCCACAGGATATGTGACACAAACCCCACCAATGTGTGCTATCCATAGCCTGGCTCATGCACCATTCCCAGGGCACACTCAGACTCAACTCTGCTTTTTCTGTTCACACCAAATAAAGCCTGAGTTTGCTGAATTGTTCTTTGACAAACAGTGCTGCTACAGCCTGTGCTGAGYGCTATCTCTTTGCCCACATGAATTCACTGCAGAAGGCTTTTCCAAGGACCAAAGCAGTGTAGTGAGTTTTGTTAACGCTACCTGAACCCTCAGACAGTCTGGAGGCTTTATATTAAAGCAGTCTTTTTTTACCACARTAATGAAATGGAGTCACTGACTATTTTATCTCTACATGTAGTGTCAAATTTAATAAAAATGCAATGATTTCAGACAGGCAGCTTCCCCAGAAATCTGATTCAATATTCAGATAATCATATCCTGTCGTGTTTCATTGTCAAGTGACAACTGAAATCCTTGGTCTCACTCCTAAACCACAAAAAGATACAGACTGGCTTTGGGATTCCAGATAGCCAGGGAAGCTCAGGTGTTGCCCTTGTTATGACAGACTTGCTGCTAGTGTGCCCTCTTCAGAACAGCTCCAAATAACCTTTGAGGATGTGTCTTGATAAGAGTGACTGGGGAAAACACAAACCAGGCAGGGACTTAGAGCATCCTGTCTGAGGGCTTTGTTGTGTATCTGGAATAAGGATTCTTTCTAGCATTCTGTTTTTCTGTTCAAGGTATTCTGAGTATTACATGAAAAAGAAATACAGGCTTTCAGTGATAGWCTGCAACTGAATAATGTTTCCTTATTCAGCTTGAACTATCTTTGTCACTAAAAATACACTGTATGTAAGCATGGATACCAAAGTGACTGGATATTTAYTGATATTTTATGGTGCAGCTTCAGTTACCAGGCTGATAAAAAACTTGCAGAAATTGTGATATAAAGGTGACCCTTGAATCTGAGCTCCTTGAGCAAGTCCAGAGCCTTGAAAAAGGGAGGATTTTCCTTGCTGATAAGTTTAATGAAAGTACAGACAAAGCTTCCTATGCCAAAACACTTTTTAGGGAAAAAGAGAAATCCTTCAATAATTTCTACTACTGGAGTTTGAGTAAGAAGTTTCCTTTCAAATGCATTAGTTTAGTAGCACACTAACAGTTTCTAAAGTAYTTTATCTGAATTCCATTACTTTTTCTTCAAAGAAAGATCTTGTTCTAGTTTGTTGGGGTTTTTTTTTCTTTTTGCTATATTCTGTGAAATTCTGTTTGTCCAGTTTTCATTGATCCAAAGCATAAAAATCCTCTTTTTATTTCTTCCAAGAAGATTTTTTTTTYCCCACTCTTTTAAAAAATCTTCAGGAGCTATGTATGCACTCAGATAACTCAGAAACAGATTCTCTTAGAACTTCTGTCTTGCCATGAGCTTGCTCCTCAGTAGAGGAAAAGTGGCTTTGACTCAGGTGAAAAAAATGTCTCTCAGATGTTGCAAAGTCAGAGTTTGAGCAGCTCACACTGTGCATGGGCAACAGGTGATTTGTCACAAAATTAGAGCCCCTGTGCAGAGGGAGCCCACCAGTGCAAGATAAAGAACTCTGGGGGCCTTCTCTCTGCAGTAATCAACTCTCAACCATAACTGAAACCTTTGGACAAAGTACAACAGGGAAATTCCAGAATACTGGAACTTGTTTTTCCTTTGGATGTGTACTGTGAATCTCAGATTCTCAGCTTTTCCCTTAGCGCTTCTTAAAACCCACGGCTGAGGGCAGGACAGCAGACTGCTTTCTCCTTCTGCAACTGCTTGTTTTTGTGTTGTGTGGCTGTCCCTGCCTCATTCTAAACTGCTGATATAAAAAGGCAATAATAAAATCATCTTACTGCAGAATTTGTGGTAGATAACACATCCAAATACACATAATAGGAGTAGGAGAGAAATAGAAAAGCATTGGTAGCTGAATTCTGAACCTCAAAGCCAGTTTAATTTAGTTCATGATCCTAGTTGGCTTTGGCTTTATTTTGCATTTTTGGAGTTGATATTTTGTCTTACTCTTGCATATATCATAATGCCATTTTATCTTTTAAAACTTTTTTGAGGTGTTCAGACATTTTTTGGTAGTAGATTATAGTACAGCCAAGAACAACACCAGTGTACATTCACTTTCAGAGTTCCATTTTTCCCTGGGATTTTAAGGCAATGTAAGATCTAAAAGTTGTTTGTTTATGTGCTGTGCAGTCTATGGCCTTGACTTTCAAAAGCAGTTTTGAAAGCTTCTTTTCAGCAGCAGTTTTGAGGGCTGAGAGTGTGTCAGTCAAACACACAAAGGCTGTAGCTTGTCCTGATTGCTTCTGAGTGCGCCAGCCTTGCCTCTGTGAGTCTGCCACTTGCCCTTCACACATGAGCTTTTTATGAAAAAGGTATATTTATCTGAAGGCTAATCACTGGTTTTATTTTAATATGTGTGTGGTGGGGAGCTGAGAAGAGGAAGTGCAGCTTGTTACTGCCAGGGATTCAGAACAGAAGCTCCGTGGGGCTCTTTCATCTCCATCCCTGCAGACAGAGACCTTGGGGAGGGGGAGCTGCAGGAGCAGCCACAATGACCATGAAGCACAGAGCCCCCTCTCACACGTGAGCTTGTGGCTCTGCCTGGGCTCTGTGTGCTCTGAGCTCTTGGTTCAGCCCTGGCAGTTCGTTTTCCTGAATTCTGATGTCTTTACTTTCCGCTCAACCCCCGGCAGCCGCTCGGCAGCGCTTCAAAATGAAACTTCCCTTTGGAACATATTATTAACTTAGTGCCCAGTGCCACGGCTAGCTGTCATTCCTCCAACATAAATTGATAGAACCATGAATCCTGCCATTGCATTTTTACAGAATTGTTATGGTTTGGCATTTCCAATCATGTCCTGGTGGTACAGTATAACAGAACAGAGATGAGATGTTTTCAAAAGCAAAGCCAGAGTTGTTAGCTGATAGTGCTTTCCTTTGGCTTGATGGTATTGTAAAGAATTTGAGAGCAACTGGAGATTAATAACAAACAATATCTGTCCAGCCTTGCCTTTTTTATGATGATCCTTCCAAATGCAAGTGCATCCTATCCAGTGGGCTCAACACAGCCATCATCTCAGCTCTGGGCTCTAGGTAGATTACATTTTATACTAAAATATTTTCTTTGATGCCCTTTATGTGTCTTCAGCCAATAAAAGCAGACATAAAATTGTATTATATTTCCCAGAATGAAAAGTAACAAGAATGAATGAATGTGGAAAATACACTAGACTGGTTTTAATATGAAATTAACTTTTGCAACAAACAGGTGGCCCATAAAAACTGAACGTGTCTGAGATTGTTGGGTATGATAAATTGAGGTAGAGGAATACATACAAGTTAAGGGTCATCAGGTAGCAACAGACTGGGAATATCAGGATCAAAGGAATATTAGCATCTTGATAAATTGCTAAGTTTTACATGAGACCATCAAACAAATCAGTGATGACAGACAACTAAAGCTGATCAAAGATAATTTTAGARGTGGC
Organism: Cardinalis cardinalis; assembly: GCA_014549065.1. Classification (NCBI taxonomy): domain Eukaryota; kingdom Metazoa; phylum Chordata; class Aves; order Passeriformes; family Cardinalidae; genus Cardinalis; species Cardinalis cardinalis. The sequence goes on from JACDOX010000017.1 coordinate 2,955,066, forward strand.
ATTAAAATCAGTCTGTGCAGTGTGATGAACTGGGGAATTCAACAGGCTATCCCCAAAATGTATTTCTGAGAAAATCTGTTACTAGAAAGGTGATTTTTAACAAGTGAAGAACATGAAAATGTGGGACATGGCGTGTGTGAATGTCAGCACAAGGATWGCTTCTCTATCCACTCAGGCCTCCTCTATGATTCTTAGGGATCCTTTTCACAGAGGCCTGATCAAAAAATTGCAATTAGAAACATAAAAGATAGGGCTTGGGTTGATGAAAAGGAAATTTGAAATTTATTATAGCAATTTTACCAAAAGAAATGAATAGACAAAAAGAAAATGAACAAGTTTTATACGTTTTAAKGAACAGCAAATGCGGGATACTTCTTTTTTTGATAAAATATCTGAAAAGAGATGAAGTTTATGAAGGAAATGACAATTTTACCCCCATATGATTTTATAGCCAGATTTGCAAAAGCTTATGCTTTCTATATAAGATGAAGTGTTATCAAATCACTGGAAACTGAGGAAATTCAAAGTTTCTGCAGTTGGTCAATAAGSCAAGATCACTGACTTGGCATTTGCTTCAGTTACTTTGAACAAGTTCAAGTTAAGAAGAAAAATACCATTAAATGAATAAAACAGTGTGGGAAATTAAGTCAGAATGCGCCATAAACTTTGCATTAGTCAAATTCAGGAGGCGAGTGAGGACAGTGAAGTGTGGCTAGCTGGGTCTGAGAATCTAAACATGACTTCTGGGGGTGAAAGGATGTAATAACTAGGTATTATAAGTCTGGACATATATGGAGGTAGCCAAGACTGGTTTTTGTGTGAACTTAAAATTCAGGAAGAATCCCCCTCCCAAAATTAAAATTGGATATGCTGGACAAGTTTGCAGAATTAAGATTTAAGTAAAATATCAATAACGTTGTTTCTAGGCCAGCCTGATTTCTCTCCTTGTATCTAAAACATGGAGGACTGTCAAGAAATTGTCAGAATCTTCATAAATACTTTGTTTAATTTTAGTCTTGTAAATGAATTCATTATCTGCAATGTAGATTTCTATAGCTAGAGGTGAGGCATGTATTGATTAACCTAGTAAAAATATTATCCATGGTGCCATTTGAGATGAAAATATAGATCCAGAATGTGTAAAACTATGGATCTGGGCTTGTGAAAATGAAAGTCAAATATTTTCAAACCTCTTGACAGCTGCATTAGCATCAGTCATTTGAGAAGCTTTACACGAAGAGCTGACTAAAGAAGAATAATGCCACTGGAAAAAAAAATCCTAAGCAGGCAAACTGGAGAAATAATTACTTTTATAGAAAAAACCCACAAGGACTGAATACTTTTTGAAGGATTGAATTAGTAATAAAGGTAAATGCAGAACTATTTTTAAAAATTGCTCTGCAAGTTTAAATGAAGTGTGCTTTCCCAGGAATTTTTGTTATGGAGCCAGAAAGAAAGAAGGAAAACTTCCTATTGTAGAAGTAAAATTTTTCTTTACGAGCAAGGGGACTCCTGTGACTCTTCTGAGGCCAAAATTAGGAAGTATTGGTAACTTGTGTTCTCTTGAGCCAGAAATAAGATACTAGATAGTCTATTACAAGCATCATAATATAGATATCAATAATAAATATGAGAAGCCAGGTTTGACTTTTGWCAAATCTTTTATCAGCTGGCCTGGGGTTTACTGTGAAACTTGGCGTGAAAAAATGATGTTCTTTCTCAAGCCCAGTCTTTCAGAAGCTGCTGAAGGCCACGTTGCTCTGCACAACCTGTGGCACTGACCAAGGCCCAGGGGTTGCTGTGCTTGGCTTTCTCTCAGAGCCAGGCACACACCAGGGTCCCCAGGTACCACAGGCACTGCCAGGGGCCTGGCTGAAGGAATGCCAACCAAGGCTCAACCCTATTTATTGACATTATCAATAGAGTGTTAGATCTGTAAGATACGGAAAAGTATATGGAATACAGAATTATTTATATTCTGATTCGTACTGAAAATGTATTTGTGTCTTTAGTTTCGCTGTTATTCTATGATTTTCTCTTGTTATGTTTTCTCTTGCATGATTAAGCTTTTCTCTGTTTTTCTTCCTCTATAGTTTTATTTTAATCTGTGGGTCTCACAGTGATTCTCTATTGATGCATCTTTGTATGAGCTTGGACTACTGTGAATGAAGCATCCTGGTAACTGGGATGCTTTTCTCCTTGAGGCAGATCTGCACAGAGCTTTTAGGGCAGGTGCTTAGGTCAGTTCTTTCCCAGCATCTCTTGTAACCTGGTCCTGTCTGTGTGGCAGCAGTTGTKGCACACCAAACCAGGTTCTGTCACTTGGCTGCTGTTCCAGGCTGAGGTACCTGGCACTTCACGTGCTGGAGGTGGCACGTGGCTCCTGGCTCCTAAATCTGGCTTTGCTGCTCCCTGGGGCTGTGGCTCTTTGAGCAGAAGTGTGTGTTCCTCCTCTGCTCACGAGTTCCAGCCTGGCACAGAGACAAGAGGCTGATTGGCAGGTTTGGGTCTCTTTGAGAGACAGCAGCTCGCCTCTCCTGCTGCCCTTCCCTAGCCTAACTTAGCTCCTGCTTTGGAAAAGAACAGTGCAGTCCAGCTCCCTTCCCAGAAAAGCCTGAGAAACGCTGTTWAAATAAACAGGGTGAAGTGTTTTGTCAGAGTAGGAGTGCAGACCTGTCCTACTGCAGAGCCTGGGACAGCAGTGCACAGTTTCCCGGGACTCTGCAGAATTTCCTGGGGCTATTGAGGGCAGCCCTTAGGTCTGGCATTGATGCTGGTGCTGGAGACTGCTCCAGGTTGGTTTCTGTGGGATCACATCCATATTTTCCCCATGAGTACCTGCAGCAAACTCTGCTGTGTGCAGAGCAGTCCTGTGCCAAAGCAGGGCAGCCGTGGGAGGGGGCACCGAGGGCTCCTCCCTGTGCTGCTCCGAGTCCCTGATTTATCCCTGGAAGCAGCACATTCCTGCCATCAGCAAGGGAAAAGCAAATGTTGTGGTGGTGATTTACATGCTGGGAGGGGAGGTTTCCACAGGTTCCTCTTGCTTAGTCACCCACAGGATGCTCATTTAAAAGGGAACAAATACAGAGGCTGGTGATTGCTGCAGGTAAAGCCTGTTCAGAAGCTGTTAGCTACAAAAATCAAATACACATCTTCAGCAGCCTCACACAGCACAAGCAGCCATCTTTTTACATGGATGTATAAATCCTTTTTTTTTTCTTCTACATATAGAAAAATATTACATAAATATGCTTTTCCTCTGTTGGAGGAGAGAACTAGGGATTTTTAACTTTTCAGCAAATAAAGCCAATATGATCACTCTCTTTTTTGTACTATATCCACTTACAGTCCTATACCCATTTACTTACCAGAGATCTGTGTTTATCAAGCTCCTCAGCATTAACCCTCATATGTAAAGAGCTTGAGTGACCAGTCTGTGAGTCAAAATGTACTGGAACATTTATAGTAAAGGCATCCCCTGTATTTAGGGAAAACCTTCAAACAACAAAAAAAACCTCTAAGCTTAACAAAACCCCAAGAAAGAGCCTGGCAGGGATGGAGCAGCAAGAGATCTGCCTGTTGTAGGCTCAATACCCTGTCTGGAGGCAGAGGAGCAGCTGGTGACTGATGGCCCTGGGCTCCATCAGGCAGCAGCATCTGCAGGAAAATGGTCAGTGACAAAGGGATGTCCCTGTGAGGAAGCAAGGGTCAAGTATATCACACAAGTAAAAAAGCCTCCAGTTGACAAAATTATTTTATCTGCAGATTGACCTCTTACAGATGGGAAACTTTTCAGCCAAGGGTGTGGTTCACTTTTATTTGATAGGACCTAGAGCAACATKTGCCTTCATATTACCCCACAATAACATGTTGGACAACAAAGCCAGGGACAAGAAATGTGTGAAATGAAGACTGGCTGTGTGCAAATTTATCCATAGATTCCCAAGTCTCTCCGGGGTTCTTTATTTCCTCACTTCTTTCTGGCCACAGGAAGGGCCTTTGGGAAGGGCCTTGAAATKACTTAGCAAAATGGGATGCTCTCTTCAGTCATTTTTGCTGAATAAATGCTGCTTTCAGCTCTTAATGACACCAGCTATCCAAGTTGCTATCAGCCAGTGTGACTGTAGGCAGAGTTGGCAGAGGTCTCCTGTCCCACCAAAGGTGTGATGAGGGGATTGGGGCTGGCTGGTGTGGAGCAGAAGGCTGTTTCCACACCTGCATTAGAGCAGCAAGGATGGAGCTGCTCAACGAACACAACTGCTCTGCTTTCACACAAGAGGTRCAATTAATGCTTTTTAATGGAAATTAAATTCTATGGCAGCTGGTGATCCAAAATGTTGACCAGAAAAAATGGACCCTAATGAACTGTGCAATCCTCTTAATTCAGTTAGTTTACATAATTACATTTCTACCTCCTACTCAGCTCAATAATTGCACCAATGCCCTATCTTGAAAACCCATCTTTGTGCCTTAATGGAAAGGTTTAGATTATGCTGACCCRATCTGCTAATAACAGTGATCAATAGCACTACTTCATCTCAGTTTGTTTTTAAAGAGCTATCAATGTTGTTGTCATAGTAATTGGGATCTGCAGTTACAATCAGCTCTTCCAGATGTTGCAGGGATGGGGAGGATTGTTTCTTTTCTGGCTGTTTGGGACAGTTAGAAGTTGGTTTTCTTCTTTTTTCCTTTTGCTTCCTCAGTGTCTGAGAAATCAGTGAGCAATCCACTGTTGTTCTGTAAACAGCAGCTCGAGTTTACAACACAGTAGCTTGATGCCAATGGCTCGTGAGAGCAGCTCTTGTCATGCCCCGTGGAGTCAGTGCCAGGTCACTGTTCACACCAGCTGAGGGTCTGGCCTCACAAACCTCCTGATGCCTCTGTCCACCTGGCTTCTCTCTCCTGATGTCAGGCCCMTGACCATCATCAGTGCACAAGAACAGACAATGGTTCTGAGAGGTGCAAGCTCACAAAATTGTCCCTCCCATTCAGGAAAAAATGTTTTTCTCCTGACCTTAGATATGTGTTTTTGTTGGGATTTGGTTTTTTTGACTGTTTCAAGATGAGTGATTAAAATATGGAATCTAAAAAGCATTTATGAACCTGCAGACCTAATGTGCTCTGCAGGAAGTGTTTATAATTGTGTGTCTTCTTGAACCACTCAGCATATATTATTGTTCTTGTTGCCTTCACAAACACCACCACCCCTTCTGCTCAAGCAGCACACACTCAGCAGTGGTGGGCTCATAGGCTGCAGTAGCTTTGTCTAATTTTTTAATTGAGAAATTAAAGGGATTTTATTATTTGRTATTATTTTTAGTGTTGCAAGGCTTTGAAAAATTAGACAGTTGTTGAGCTACAAAAAAAGGACTTTTTCTCTCACAGCCCAGAAGGGTTTTCCTTGGTGTTATTTTTCATTGTTATCCCTGGTCATTCTSTGGTTTTATTGGAGTTATCACTCCAAAGGGAGCCAGGAAAAAATCCTGCTAATGATGAATCAGTATGGCATGAAGCCTGTCAAAGCCCCTTCATATTAGCCATACCTTTGTCACTGGCACTGAAGCTTTGCTTTGCTGCTGTTGTTTGGCCACTGTCCCTCTGTCTTTCAGGGGTCATTTCAAGTCATTCCCTTTTGACTTCTGCACCATGCATGGTGAGCCATACAGAAATACCTGCCAAAAATTCTGTCAGCTTTCTTGTCAGATGTGTCTGCAGYTGCCTGTGCAGGCTTTGCCCACACTGGTTCAATCAGTTCACACTCACTGTCTGAGAGATGTTTCAGTAGCACACTGAAATCTCATCAGCCYAAACGTGGCTCTGTGGGATACATGGAATACTCTGGAAAAATGCTGCCATGGCAAAGAGGTTGAGGTTCAGGTTTGGAGTTTTCCTTTTCTGGAACAAATCCAGTGGTCACTGCTGGACAGCATTTAGTGATGCTGCAGCTCCTTGTGTGGCCATGAGCAGCTCACATGGTTTTGAGCTATCAAACCCACTGCAAATGGAGGGCTTCCAGTGTCAGAAGGAAAAACCTTTTCTGCAAGCTCTGGAACAGGCCAGGGTGGCTGCAGGCAGTGGCAAATCACTTCTCTGGGAGAGACGATGTACAACAGTATTCCAAGGCATGAGGAGCAGGCAGAGATCCTAATYTGGAAAACAATTGCCTTGAGGCAACCTCAGGAAAACCAACAGTGATTTTTTAGCATTTCAATGGATGGAGAAGGACATGAGTTTTCTTGGGCTTTATTTGGTGTGAGCAGGCAGTGTGGGGGAGATGCTGACTTCTGCACAAATGATAATTCCTCAGCTTTGAAGTATGAACCAGGAAGGCAGAACATCTCAGGGGCTCACCTTGGTGGTGCAAATGCCTGGAAACAGGTTTAGTAAGGGTTCTGTGAACAAGGTGAAATAAAGAAGCTCCAAAAGCAGCCCCACCTATGCTGGATGATCAGAAATATGCTAAGTATTTCGTTTCAGGGTAAAGGAAAAAAAATGTATATATTGTTCTCATTAGTAAGTGGAGCCCTGGTGGTATGAAGAGAATTGTGTTGACTTATTTTATAGGAGGATTTAGTTTTGCAGTATGTGTGCTTGGATGCTAAAAAAAGCAGCAGGTTTCTTCACAGAGTGCATAATTTTGCAAGTTTTATACTTACTTCAGGCTGATGATTTCCTGATTATACTGTGTCCTTTTGCTGCAGAAGCTGTTGATCTTTGCAGAAAAAAAAGACAAAAAAAAAGACAAGACTGAAATGTAGAAACTGTAGTGCTGTTATTTTGTGGTGACAGGAAAGATGCACCAGCATGCAGGTTTATTCTTATGCCACACATAATTGCTCAGAAACTATTTTTAAAACCAGGCTGAAAGAAATCACAAGGATGGCATAGATAAGCTGTCATTTGACAAACCTGCTTAGGCTGCATGCAGGGGAAGTTTAAGGGGTGTAGGTACCATGACTGCAGCTACCAAGGGARGAGGAGAGAGGGGAGCAGAGCATCCCTCTCCAGCCTGCTCAGCTCCCATCAGTGACCACATCACCCATGCAATGTGCACTGCCTCCCCCCTGCAGCATGGAATGGGCTCACCACCCCAGGGAAATTGTGGCTGAACAAAAGCTTTCTGGATGCTCTGCAAACCCATCTCATTTTTATCTAACTGCAGTTTGCTGGCACTGTAAGCATTTATAAATCTCCATAATGCCAAACATTGCCTCCACTTATGAACCTTCCATCACTGATGTTCTCAGACTATTGTGACTGCAGCAGCATTTTCCACACTGTATCTTCAGTTTTTGCCATGTTTGTGCTACACAGGAAGTTTAGAATGCCCAGCTCTCAGAGAAGCCAAGCAGGCTTTCTTTTGTGCTTAAGAAACACTTTTCAGCTTTTCATCTGAATCAAGCACCTGTTAGGTTGTGTTCCCCATTTCCTGCAGAARCCCTTGATGTGCAGCTCCAGGTGTGCAGGATCCAAAGGCATTCTGCTTTATTTGTAAACCCTAGCCCAGTCCCTCCTGCCGTGAGAATTGATAATATCCGAGTTAGGTTATTCCTGTGTCCTGTATTCTGTGGGTATCTGGCGCGACAGCCAAATGTCCTCCCTGCCAGCCCCTTTAGCCCTCAAGAGAGTGAAATCTGTTCCCTCCCCAGCAGAGGAACAAGGTCCAGCTGCAGCTGAAAGTTCAGGCCTAGAGACCTTTGCCAGAGGTGTGACATTCCTGGGGGAAGCTCATTCCATGGGCCACCTCAGTAACCACGCTGACTCCATAGACACAGCACWAATAACCTGTCCTGTTTCAGAATGATAAGGTACATTAAAAAGTTATTAGCCTTTGTAGGAATTGAAGATGCTGTCAGAAGGGCTACCTTTTAGCATATGTGCAGGTCTGCCATGCTCAGTCAGCCATGACAAACCATCCATCTTGGAGATCCTCTGGCAGCCAGCAAGCTGAACAAATATGTTTATACATAAGGCACAGAGCCTCAGTGATGTAACCAAGAAACTGAATTATTACTTCTGTCCCTGAAGGCTGACTGTTATTTAAAATTCCAAGTTATTGGGTTTTATGCACTTTGCAATACAATTTATTCACTTATTCTCCTTGTAAATTTTCAAATACAAGTATCAGAACATGATCAAGGGTACTATGGAAACACACTGATTCAATTTAAAGAGCAAGCAACTAATCCTTATAGAGATGTGCTTCTATAATTATGTACTTATAGTTTCAGAGAATCACAAGGATACTTGTGGGAAAATATTCAGTTCATGTGAATTACTCTAATTTATCATTGGCAGTATTAGGACAGTCCCTAGAAACTGTGAAGGATAGGTGATAACTCAATGTGCCCTGCAGAAAATAGCAAGAGAATGCCCRTCCAAAATATCTTGTCTCTATGGCCTACACTCAAAGAAAAATGGATGACAAATAATTATCCTATCTACTTTCAAATATGCTGCTGAGATGGAGAGATGACATGACTTTGCCAGAGACATTGACAAAATCTGAGGAAGAATTCTCCACTGAACTAGAGAAGTCTTCTGAGAAATTTCTTATTGAAACTACCTTGTACTAGAAAATGTGAAGGGGGTTTTGTTTGCATGTTTCCCCCTCATAACAAAGATGTCCTTTTCACATTTTATTTCCTATGAATTAAAAACTGAAAAATCTGGCATAATTAGTGTGACATCTAAAATATTTCAGATTTCAGACACCCTTCTTGGAAAATTTACAGAGGAACTTACACAAGCTTTTTCCATGTCGTGGGCATTCTCTACTAAATATTGTTAATTTTCAGTTAGCTCTGATATTGAGGACCCCAGCATTTCAGTGATCACCAGGCTGTCTGTATGCTCCTTGAAAATTGCTCCTAGCCACAATTGCTTCACCAACAACATCCATCCAAAAGCCAGAATGACTCAAACTTAATTCCTGCCCCATGTGTGTGATCTGTGAAACAGCAGAGAATATTTGTGGAGTTGCTTCTGTGCAGTCTAAGAGAAATAACATGCCTGAAGGTTATGTATCTATTTATTTTTTAATCTAGGTTGAACATCTGAATGTGGAATATGCAATCCACTAGGGGRGAGGAAAAAGAAAACCCACCTTAACCTTATAATTAGCACAAAWGAGTACAGTGGCCTGGGGACAAAAGCACAGTGCCAAGCTCTTGTGCCAGTAAAGTTCCTGGCRCAGGGACAGTTCTCCGAGAGAAGACCGTGTGAAAAAAAAAATAAAATATTTGTATCTCTTGGTCCAACCCTTTTGTCCTCAGAACAGTTAGGATCCCTTGCAGGGTGCAGTAAGCCAGTTTTCCCCAGCATGCAGATGAGCTGTTCCAAGAGCTGCTCCAGCAGAGCTGGGCATTCCCTGGAGCAGTGAGGACACAGCACTGGGCAGCTCCTCTTGGCTTTGTGCTGCCCAGCACTTGACCCATTGCTGGGGGGCTCTGCACAAGAGAAATGGCACAACAGGGCTGGGCCACAACTGGGAACTGGGCCAGCAGTGACCTGGAGCACAGGCAGACAGAARCTGTCTGCTGCTGTGCTCATATACAGCCGTTTCTTGTAGCTCTGGGAATTATAAAGTGTGCTCTGCTTTTGCTGTCAAAGACCCTAATWTAAAAMCATATTCTTTAGGACCTGAAGAAGCAGTTAAAAAAAGAAAAAGGTGACAAAAAGAACCCAACCACACCAAAAAAACCCAGRCTAAGAGAAAGTAATTTGTGACCATGTGCTTCTCTCATCAAGTTAATAACTCATTCTTGTACATCAAAATGACACAGCATCTCAGAGATCATAGCAAATAAGGATTTAAATGTCTAACTACAAGGGAGAGGGCTACACCTTGTCGTGCAATAGTTCACGTTTAACAGGCCCTAGAAGATAATTTTTTCAGATTTGGAGGACTTTTCTGCATTCTTGAAGRGGCACAGGCAATGCCCCCATTTAAAAGTAATGTGAAAGAAGAGAGGATSTGTGGTTTTTTGAGAAATGTATTTTGCATGCACAAAATTATCATTAAGTGCTTTAGTTCTTTTAATCAACTTATGCTTGCTGTAAAAATCCAGYCTACCCTTGGGCTTGTCATCTAGGAACTGGTGACAGAATAAAATGCTAACACAGAAAGAATCAGGAGGACAGAAACTCCAGCTTATATCAATTCCCATGCTGCTCACACACCAGAGGGTCTGTTCATTGCCAGAAACAGATGAGAGTTTAAGCAGAATGGAAGCTTTTYCCTCAAAACTGCCTAAAACTGAGTTGCATGCACACCCTGACAGGAGTGCACACTTCTATTTCCTTTCATCTCCCTTGGTGCTGTTTCTTGTGAGACCAGTGCCTTCTGCAAGGTGGAACAGGGGTACAGGGAAGCCAGACTGGCCCCCTGTGCTGACTCTGCATCAGCTCTTGGCCTTTCTGTGCTGACACCTCCTCAAGGATCTGCATGTTGTGGTTTTAAAGCATCTCACTGGTTGGAGAGGTGCTGCTTTTGTGCATTTGGAGGTGGTTTAGTAAAGAATTTTGTGTTTTGTTACTTTCAGCAGAATTGAGTAGTTCTCCTTTGGCTTTTCTCTGAGATGCCTGACACAGGATTCTAGGGATTTTTAAAAAAAATATGCATTATTTTATTATTTACACCCYTGGGCCCAGAAGCATAAAAATTTGCCAGAACCTGACTGATGAGATGGAATTATGAGACAAATCTGGATTCTCTTTTTTTTTAACAGCATGTGAAGTCCCATAAACTGAATTCTGGAGAGGAAACTTGTCCTGAGTGAGACTGCTGAGTTTGTTAATGCCTATTTAGCTCAAAATGATTAATGGCAAACCTAGTTTGTCACAGAGAAGATGCTGATAAAGATTCATGTACTTCATGTCTCAAGCTGGGTCCTGTGTTAAACACTGCTAAGGCCATTCTGAGCTTAGAAACCAAAGCTGCATTTGGTGTCTCTGTTATTGCCTTCAGCCACAAGCTGTGACAAGCAAACAAAGCCACCACTTACCTTCAGCATGAAAGGAGACCCAATTTCAGCAGTTTAGCATGGCTTATCCAAGTCAGCTTTAAATATCTTGGAAAGTGCTGCCACTGAGGTATTTATGTTTTCACTGCTCACCTCAATTAACACAGTGATTGGCTGGAGAGAGCACCACAGCTGGCACAGCTTTGAGGAACATATGTTGGGAAAACATCAGTTTGACTGGAAGCTGCTTTTAATGRACTAGTTTTGTGGCTGCTAGCAGGACAGGGAAAAGAGTGAGAGCTCTCCTTTTTTGGGGCAATTTTTTGAATTGCAAAAGAAATTTCCTGTTTTATACTTTATGAAAGGTAGATGGAAACCTCTGATACTGCAGAGAAAAATGCAATTTAATAAGATTGCTTAATGTTCTCCAGTAAGGTRAAGGAGAACTTCTTGCAGTTTTATTCTTTGTCAGGGCTGTAAGGGAAGATTTAAGAGATGTGAGAGGAAAACCAAAAAGACCAGGCAAATATATAGGCAGTCTATCTACCTACAAATAAAGAGAAGTGATCACTTATTCTCAGTGAAAGGGAAAGGGTGACAACTGGAGCCTTAGAGGTGATAGACGGAAGACACTCCAGCAAAATATTTGGAGAAAATGTTATTTAGAAGTGAAAGAAACTGCAATGTCATTTATCAGCAATTTGTGGAACAGGTGGATCATCCTTGTCTGCTGTAAGCAAACCCCTGATGAGGGGTACTTTGTCTTTCTGAGAAGGAGTGGGTTGAACCTGTAGTGTCAGAGAGTTACAGGGAGGCACCAGCCCTTACTGAGAGGTGTGTTTCTGACTCAGAAATGTGTGAATTTTTTGGGTTGGTCTTTCTACTGATTTTTTTTTCCTACCCTGCTTTTGAACATCCTTCTCCATCCCCATTGTTTTGTTTGTTTTGGTTTGGTTTGATTTTTTTTTCACTGAAGGGTTGGTCCTTAAAAGCAGACAGTGGTTTAAAACCACTATCCTCAGGTGTGGGCTTTCATTTTTTAGGTGGTAGGGCATAAACTAYGAGCATGTACCCATTCTGAAATGAAAATCTGCTTAGTCCTTCTCTAAATTAGCTTTACCTTTGCTGCCCCAAGATTGCTGTTGGAYAGGATAACAAGGATAGTTGTGTTTGCTAGCCCACTCCACTTTGCAGCTGTAAAGCCTGGCATTCTGGTTTAAAAGGACAAAAGATATTTCATTAATTACTAGTTAGCACCAAGTACTTGTGCTACAATGAGTGCCAGAACTGGGGAGCTATTTTGAAAAATTTGTGTCCTCTACTTAAATTCTAGGGTTTGAATTCAGTTTTTAGCCACACATTAAACCCTCTTTCAGCTTGGCAAATGTTTCAAAAAGTACCTTCCTGAGCAAAAGTGATTCAAAGATWTAAAAAGTTTCCAGATACTTTTAGGAGATTTGGAGATTATCATTAAGTAAGAAACCTGAGCAGAATGCATGTGAATAGCCCTGGCTTGCAGTCGCTTGTGCAGCGTAAGAGAGGGAGCACTCTATCCCTSTGTGTCATTTAGCTTCTAGAAGGATCCTGGGTTCTCAGAAGTGTTTGCTGAGCCTACTGGCAGTGAAAACAGAAATAGACAGTGACTGATTTAATTAAATGATAAAAATCTATCACCACCACGCCAGAAAAACGTGCTGGAGGTGAAGAGCACTCTGAGAAGGAGGCAGATGGATAGCTGTCATTTCTGCCCTTCACAGGCCCCTGGGTTCAGCCTGGGGCTCAGGGAAGGCAGCACCAGGGGGTGGCAACATGAAGGGAAAAGTGATTTATTCCTCTTGGTGTGAAGAATTTGTCATTTTTGGAAGCTGAGCCCCACAGGGACAATGAATGGAGAGAGCTCCCCAGCACAGAGCTGGAAGGACAGTTCTGCCTCTGTGGTGTGCAGCCCATGGGCTGCTGCTGTGCTCTCACATGCTGCAGGGCTGTTGCTATAGGACATGAAATAAAATGAGCTGGACACTGGAATCTTCAAGGTAAAAAGAAGGCAGTTTAATTTCTGACTCTAACATTTATAGATTTTCAAAAGTGACAGTGGATTGGAGGATGACAGTGCCACCTTTCCAATGACACTGGACAAACCAACAGCCCATCAGGTTTCTCTTCCTCTATAAAAGAATGCAAAACAATAATTATTTAGAGAAAAGCATGTGAGAAAGTTTGTTACAAGAATGCAAACATCAGAAGGCTTAGAGGAACTTAAAAGAACAGGGTGACACAGGGTTATGACAGAGCTCTTACTTTCAGACAGGAGACAGAAAAATAATCCTGACAAACCTAGGGCAAGCCTAAGGTTGTGGGTAGGCAAAACAAAACACTGAAAATACCTTGGTCCAGACTTCAGGCAAGCAAGAAAGCAGGGGAATTCCCAGAGCTGATGAGTCTGAGTGAAAAAGCCTCCACGAATCCATGAGGTCTCCAGCCCTGCAATGCAACATGAGGTGGTGCAGACTGAGCTGCTCCATCACTGATGAGAGGACCCCATGCTCAGGCTGGGGGGTCCACTTACCTTGGTAATCACAAAGAAAAAGAAAATAATAAAAGCTAGTAAAGCAGCAGAACTTTTCAATATCTCATGAGGGTAGCCAATTACATGAACATATATAAGACTGGGATGAAAACTGCCACTTGCTAGTTTCTGGCTGCAATCTAATATTATCTCTTTAAAATATTTTTGTGGAAGGTCAGTGTTCCAGTTAACTTTAGCTGTTTATTTAAACTTTTCCTCCTGAATAAATTTGACAGCACATACACTTTTTTTTTCTTTTAGAAAGAGAATATATTTCTTTTCTTCCTCCGAAGAAAAGTAAAAGAAGTATGATTACTGCAGTAAAATTGTATTATTGGGAAAAGTATGTCTTGACAAGAGACTTTGGAGTTTATCAATAGGTCTTGATCAACCTAATCCCTTTCCATCACTGCTTTTAGAACTTGGTTTTTAATCTGACCTTAGATTGATTTGATATGCATATTATAGATACGTATATATACATCTATATACATATACACATATATACCTATRTATATACACATACATATGCACATATATACATACATATATATATACATATATACACACATATACCTAGCCCAGAAACCTGGAGTATCTTTTGGAGTTATTTTTCCAAAGGTGGGTGGCACTCTCAGGGTGTTTGTGGGATTTTATTTGAGCTGCAAAATGGTTAAGAAAGGTTGGGCTGTGAAGAAATTAATAAGCAGAGTAAAGCAGTGTGAGATTTTACMCCAGCTGAAGTGAAAGTTGACCCTTTGGGAGATTTCGGGAGAGCCGGAGTTGTCTTTTCACTGAGCCTGTGTGTGGGGAAGCAGCAGTGATGAGCTCCAGCTGTCTCTCTCACCAGAGGCAATTACAGGTGTACTTCCCCACACTTGACATCTCATTTTCTGGATCTGTTCAGCTAGGATAGCACTTAGTTCATTAGCTCCCAGTGGTRGTGTATGGGTATAATTTTTTAGGTTTAATGAAAGCCAACCATAAAGCCATAATACATTCTGAGCTTCTCCAGTGCAAGGAAACAGGAATAGTTTCTGACAGATCYCATGCCTGCTGTATTTTAATATACTGGGGTAAACACTGTTATAGCCTAGATAAGCACTAAGAGGGAGAAAAGTTGGTATCTGTGTGGGGAAGTATAGGATAATTTGGCTTTATAAGTTTCTTGCAGTCATCCATGAAGGAACCTGTCAGAATTTGTCTTGTTGTGTTAGACATGATATGCAAGGAATATCAAGAAGAAGGAGGGGTGTCTTGGTGAGAAGTGATCATCCTGCCTAGGTCACAGTGGCAAGAAGGAGGAGACAAAAAGACAATTCCCTTGGTACAGCTATTCAGTCTTTCTTTCTCCTCCCTTTWTATTAAGTCTCCTCTTTGCTGTTACACAGTGGTTTTCCCCAAAGAGTAACAAAAATATGACATGCTCACTCATTCTCTTCCTGGAAAGGATGCAATATTATTTACTATATATGGGAAAATTGGAACAGTGTTATTTTCTTTTACGTCCTTAACCTGTTGTTGTTGTTTTTCARGGGGTTTTGTTTGTTTTGTTTTTTTCTTCTGCAAATTCAAAAAATTGATTAAAAGAATATATTTAGTATACCTTTCTACAATGCTCACCTAGTCCTAGAAGAAGATCTGGGAAAAGGGACATGTAGGAAGACATGTAGACTAAAAATTAGAATAAAGAAAAGTAACCTAAATACAGTTAGGACCTTCTTAGAACTTCTCCCAAACAGAATTTTTTCACTAGTTTACAAAAAAGTTCAGTTCAGTTTGGTGAGGATCTTAAGGCTTTTTTAGTGGCAAGTGGTTTGGGGATGTCAAGGTTTCTTCCCAGTCAGAGCAATTGCAAACGTGTTAATAGCACCAATTTAATCTCACACAKTTCAAATTGCCTCCAAAATTAGTAGTAAATTCTCCTATATGTTAAATAAATCCTCTGTATCATGATGAACTTTTTATCAACCAGAAATGTTAAATTGTAAAAGCAGTGAGAAATTAGAATACAATAACAGAGCTGAGACTAAGGAAACGTGTTCTTCAATTAGTGTACTCATGCATGTCCTGCTTTTCTACTAAAATGCTATTGATTGAAAAAATACTCTCCTCTGGAGGCTATTCTACACCTCAGTGAAGTTGTTCATGAGTCAGAGATTAAAACCTTAAAGGATGAGAGAGCAGCGCAGTTCAAACCACTGCTGATGGATAGATCAGTCTCTGGGAATGCAGTTTGCTCTCTGTCAATAACACCACTTTAAGTAATGTGAAAATTGCATGTTTTCCCAGTAGGTAGAGGTGAAACAAACAACTTCAATGAATGTGTGACTGGGTTTCTGTGTTGAATAACATGGAAGAGATTACACAGCAAACAATGTAACCTCCTCCTGGAATTCCAGCAGCACTGCCTGCTGGCCAGCTGGCTCTAGTTGTACTGTGCCAGGAGTGGGTTAGTGCAGGAGATCCATTCCAGGCCAGGTGAATCCTTGGTATGGACTGTGTTCTGCACAGAGCTGTTTGCACTAAGCCACACACAAAGCCTGGAGATGGCACAGACCTTTCTTTGGCTCTTCATGTCTTCTCAGTGCTTGGCATTGAGTTCCCATCCTGGTTTTATTCTCCAGATGACGTTTCTAGTTTTCATATGGGCTGAGCTCTCACCTACATCTTCCTATATCTTCTGCCACTCCTCTGCAGGAGCCACTGTTCYCATCCCACACTCTCCACCCTGTCTTTGGCACTGGCCAGGGACTTTGGTCTGTGGGGTGTGTGGGAGGTTGTTCTGTGTCTCCCAAAGAAGTCTAGATCTCCACTAGGAGAGATGTAACCCCTTCACAGGAGATTTTCTCCTCATAAATAAGGAAGGCATGTATTATTTCAACACCCAGACCCCCACATCCCAGAACCTCTCCAGATATGTGAGGAGCAGCAGTTTTCCAGCCACTTAGAGAGTTCTTTTTCCCGTGTGCAGATCTTACTGTGCTACGTGCCGTCATACCTGGCAAAGCTCACACAGCGACCGCCTGAACATTCCTAAAATTTTTATTTCATCTGTAGCTGAGAACTCACTTGTATTGATTTTTGGGTCTCATCTTTGTAACTTCTCTGCAGGTGTGGATGTGCCAGTTGAATTCAGGCGGCTGGGAGAGTGGGGCTCAGTGCTGAGCAGGAGCAGGGCTGGGTGGTGTGTGCCCAGCTGGCCAGCAGGTGCCAACCAGCAGCTGCTCTGCCCAGGGGAGACACTGCTGACTCCAAGGGAGGCAGGCACTGGCACTCAGTGGGAAGGAGGAGCATGGAAATCAGTAATGCTGAAAAGAGGAGCTGGAAATAACCAGCAGTAAATTATATCTGATTTTGTTAGATGATGTGTTGGGGGGGAAAAAGCCCAGCAGGATTTTATGCTTCCAATACAGGCTTCTCAACACACAGCTGTGACATACTTACTCCTCTTTCTCTAGCTCTAGGGGTGGCAGTACCTAGAATAATCCTCTGTGTTCCAACAACATAACAGGGAGAATATACATACTCCCCCAAAGGAAAAAACAGACAGCCCTAAAGAGATCAGACAGGGAGAAGTGCATTGCTCAGACAGTCTGCAAAATAAATAAAAAGCTAACAGAAGCCCATGGATTTGTAGTTGAATTACATGTGGACAGAAAAAGGCTAAGGGATGAAAATGCAAATTTATGTCAGAAAGGTGTGAAAACAGCTAATTAAGGGAAATGAGTAGAATCAAGTTGTTAGTCAAATGGGACAAGATCTTCTCAGAGTAAGACGTCAGCAGGCCGTAAGTGGAATTACTGGAAGTCTCCAATGCATTAAAAGATTGGAAAAATCTTTAATCTAGAGCAATAAAGATTGGAAAAATCTTTAATGTAGAGCAATACAGAGGTGGACAAGCTACCAGAAACTCAGATGAAGAAGAGCTAAAGGTGTGATGCCCAGTTCCTTTGTCTGTGTCTGGTAAAGCAGTAAGRTGCAGTGATGCTTTGTTTTTCAAACATATTCTGGGAGGGTTGTGTCATGAAGCAATGCAGTAGCTCAGACCTCTGTGCCCAAGTTCCCAAACAAATGTACTTGACTCCTGAAATTGCCAAGTACGTTAATTTTCTCCTAAAGCATCAAAGTCTTTATAGCTGAGACTTAAATAGTCCAGGAGCTACCACTAAAAGAAGAACTATGAAATWTACTTAGAGTTTAATCATCCAAGTAATCATTGCAGAGATGGTACTGCCCTGTCTGTACACAGACATGGTCCTCATCTTCTGTGCATGTTTAAATGACCAAGTTGAGGATGATGCCTGTTAAATGTCATCAAATGGAACAATTCAATGGCTGACAGAATAATTGAATAATTTAGATTGAATAGGATTTCAGAAGAGCATCTTGTCTGTTTTCTTGCTTGAGCTATGGTCAACATTAAATTCAGACCATAACAAGTTTGTTTTTTACAAATGCTTAAGTATAAGTATCCAGACTAGCAAGTACAAGTACTTTKGTAAACAGTTGAGCAACAAGTCTCTAAAAACCCTGTGAAATCTGATCTTAATAAAAGCATTCTCCTAAACWTGCAATTATTTGATTTTAAATAGAAAGAGAAAACATTTTTGAAATTTGTTAGCATTCATCTTTTCCTAAACGAGCACTGTTAGATACTATACCCAGATAAGAGGTTACTTTGGCATCCCTTGTGTTCAGACTTATCCTTTTCTYCTGAGATGGGAAAACTTTGACCGCAGTTAAACATGGCTAGGACTGTCTCTCATCCCTTAGGGAGAGTGTGTAAAACCACAGTTCAAGCTGCTATGCAGGAGTTTGCAAACCCCAGAGTTTGTAGAAACAGAATTCARGGAGTTTGTGGTTCGCCTGGTGCCTCTGCACCAATAACCTGCACTTCAATGTGTTCCCACCATAATGCTTCAAGACTTTCTCCTGTGTCCCCAGCTGCACTCTTTGTGGGTTTTGTATTGTTTGCCTTTCTCTACCAGTTTTCTTCTTTCACTTTTCTTCTTGTCTTCTTACCCCTTTTTGTCCCTCGAGGCTCAGCGTTGCAGCCGCCAGCAGAGCCTGATTTGAGGCTACCATAGTACAGTGAGCTGTTTAATTCTCCTAGACATTTCCCTATGGCAACTATCCATAAAAATTTGTTTTGCTGAGGGCAGTTCATGTCATCTAATATAGAACTGAAACAGGAAATCTTATTTAAGGTAAGAAGGCTGTGCACTTCCCATATCATAAGCATGATGCTAAACTCWTTTTGACTACCACAGATTTTCAGCTTTTCTCTGAGATTATTTTTCCTTCTTGGACCTTATTTGAACAGAAATAACTTCTCATAGTCCCCCACCCATGAAGTGAGGTAGTCAGTTCAAAGGAGCCTTTATTCCTCCTGAGTGAWGCTCAACATCAATGCTCCCCTCCTYCYTGARCTGGGCCTGTCAGGAAAACAGTTTGGACAATACCCTCTGAGACAGCTGTCTCAGCAAGAGAGAGCAGAGCAAGGGCTTGCATTAATATTGTGAATGGATCTCAGAAATCTTCCAGAATAAGGAGATCTAGTGTTAATGGATTTGCAAGGCTAGTGAAATCAGGCTCCATTTACAATGGATCAAGCCACAGGAAAACCATTCCCAAATTCCCTGCACATGAATTTTTGCTTTTATTTTTCTTTGGTTTTTTTTTCCTTTGGAATACTCAGTACTTCCCAGGGGTACTGTCTGCAGAAAGCAAGGGCCACCATAATATTTATTATGTACTACCATAACTCCATGCACCTACCATGTATCTCAGCTACCCATCCAGACTTTTATTTATAGCTACTGAAAATCAACATTTCCAAGGTATAATGTAGCTCATTCTATACAGAGAGCTTCAGCCTCTGCTCTTATGRGACACTCTGTGCTCAGGAGGTGTCATCTTATCTCAGAAGCATACATCCACCCTTATGGATGCACCCCAGATTTGAATCCTGCCCTGTGAAACTTAAAGCTGGTAATTTCCTTCAGTCTTAGGGTAAGAAAAAACAGGCCATGAATTGTTTTAAAAATCTAATTTCTGTTTCACTTCTTGAGTCACATGATGAGGGTCAGTGTGGTGTCATGCTGAACTTTATGTATTTCAGAGCTTTGTGAAGAGCTGCTTGGTTTGTGCAGTTAAGGAATCATRGCACTGGACAGGCGGCTCTTTTCAGTTTGTGTTTGGGAAAAGTTAACTTGTGAGTTGGGATACCACAGGAGCAAATGCTACAGTGTTCATTGCATAAMAAGTTAATCTTCTTTACAAGCCAATATTCCTTTACATGGACGTTTTTCTTCAGCTGGGTAAGAGAAACAAAAATGTAGAACAGTTTCCTTCTTGCAAGAGAATAATCTTGAAACAAATCTGATACCATAGGAAATACGCTTGTCCCTCAAACACATTATAATAACCTCATGGTCCTTTCTTAGATTTTTTTTGAGAACTGGACCAGAAAGTCAGGAATTAATGATTTCACCCCTTCTAGTCTATGCATAAAATATATCCTAGCTGRCACAGCTTCCCTTGCTTGCAGCCTAAGCTTTTGAAATCGGGTGATTATCATGAACTCTGTGTCTGTTTATTTTTATTTAAGCAACAGCCCTTGATCCCCCATCAAGGGGGATCTTTAAACTTTAAAGAAAGGCTTGGAAATATCAACCAGGCACAGTGGAAAGCAGCTGYCTGAGCTTGCAGATGACTGAAATGCAGCTCTGCAATATGCAGCAGGCTTCCCAGGCTAGACAACCAGTGCAGTGGTACTGGGGAGTGCAAGGTGCTTCGGAGCAGTTCAGGCCTATATCTTGTAATGCATGGCCCTGCTGGCTCTAGGATTTCCCTAAAATCAGACATTTCATTCACTGCAGCACACTCTGCTAGATTGTTACTGAGGCAGCAGCTGCATGACCTGTGTGAAGATGTGAGAATTATTTGAACTGAGTACATTTTTCCAATAGATAATGGACTTGATTAATGTGGCCTCTTCATCTTTGAATTGAATGGAATGTCCATCTGCAGATCACTGTTGTACTGAGTTGTTACCTTGCCACCTATCATAAAGCACATATACACATAATTTTCTCGTTACTAAAATTTACTTGGCAACTTTTGTTAATATATTTTTCCATTTCCTTGGCCTCATTATGAAGGRGTCATCAGCTGTACATAGCTTGTCTAGCCATGAGGTCTATTAGAAKCTACTGAAGCTCTTTCAAAGATTTGTAACCAAACAAACTAACAGATCTCGTAAAATGTCTTCTTTTTATTCTTGTCTTYATGAATCTTGCAAAATACTGACCTATACCAATATTGCAGCTATGGCAYTATGTTAAGTGTATACATATATATTTCTATGGTGCTTGATTCATTAGGTTTTTGATTGTTTTAACGACATCTTGTTCAAGAATCTAATACAAAGTTTAGTAAAAACATCCTTTTTAAATTAAACTGGTACCAAACAGTGTCAAATACACCATCACTTTCATYGCTCTGAAGTAGCTGCAGTCATTAAGCACTCTAACAATATTGTGAATCCCCCAGCACTCCAAAACATCTTTATCAGAGTGTTGCTGTGTTTGCCCAAGCGGATGGGTATTGAGAAAGGCATAAAGAAATAACCCAAATGGTGATATTAGGTGTTATATAACTGCTCGCCCACACATCCTCCAGCTCTGAAAAGCAAAACTCTGTCTCTTTTTGTCATGCTTGATGTTTCATTTACAACTGACTTTCTGAAAATGCTTCCATCAACAATTTTGGAATTTGCTCTCTGCTGCTAATCACGCAGTAGATAAATCATGCGTGTTTCCTGCAGGGCCAGTGTGGGTAGAGGGCACACACAGCAGAATGTAATTATGCTTCCCTGTGGAGAGGAACTGGTCACCTGGCACAGGGAGCCTGGCAGTGACTGCTCAGTTGTGTCCACTAGAACAARCCTCCTATTTRTTTTGGATTGGTTAACAAACATCTRTTATAATCTTCTGCACCTTAAGAGCTGTTTTCAGGTGCCATCTCSTGCTTATGACCCCTTACATATGCAATTTATCTATTTTAAGCACAGAGCAGTGTGACTTCACTAACTTTTGTATGAGGCTGGTGCATATATTCTGTAAGATTTCCCATTAATCCACCTCTCCTATTATTAGGCATGAAGGGACAACGTTATTTCTGTCTTAGTATTAAAGATGTTTTGCATCTCTTTATGTCCCCCAGTTTTGACTGGAAGGTGAAGGCTGTTTTCTGTGGGCTTTTTCTTTAATYTAGAAGGTAACATTATTAAGTACCCTTGTGCTCTGTGACATCCTTAAAGTTGTGCAAGGTTGGGGGGCACAAACAACTTGGAATAAAATGCAAGTGGTTTCCCAGACAAGTGATTGCTTTTAATGGTCTCTTTCATCTTAGAAATCYCATTAAAAGGGAAATGTGGTCAAAACCAAATTCCTTTTAAATGCTAAAACTTGTCAGGTTATAATTTCTTTCACAGTGATGTACACAATTAATGCCTTTCACTTAATGATATGTAGGCAAATTAAAAAAAAAAGGTATAAATTAAATTTCATCAATCTTTGGAAAATATTTAAGTACCAGAGAAAGTATCCGCTTCTGAAGAAATACAGTTTACATAACGAGTCCTCAAAAAGCTTTGTTGGAACTTTTCCAGAGGTGCAAAAGTACATATTTAATGATACAATAAGAAAGTGAGAGGATATTGCATTAAAAAAATTAAATTCCCCTTTTCTTCTGTACCTTTCTTGACCTACAAGTCAGCAACTTGTCTTCTCAAGAAATATCTGAAAGCACTACACAGTCAAACTGCTGAGGTACTGCATATAAAACTCAATAAATAGGTCTTGATAGCCACTGCTCTTGCTTTATAGAATATATAGCACAAATTCTTAGGAAATCTTGCATTAACTGAACAAAGAAAAATGGAAAGTGATTTTATGCAATGCTRCAGGGCCATTAAAATGTTCTTATATTGGCTCATATTTATGACACCGTAAATCTATTGGTGTTCCTCTTAATTCTTCTCCTTCTGTCCTCCCTGCTTTTTATCTAATTTAAATCTCAATGTAACAACATGGTGTTTACATATCTGTACTTCAAGCAYAAGCATGTATAAACATTGTCCTTGCTCCTTTCTCAGGAAGGATTTCTCAGTCTCTGGGGTATGATTACGCTCTGTAGTGTGTGTCAGTTAAATTTGTCGAATCTCAGGAACAATGGCAACGTCCCTATTTGTGTCTCCTTGCAAATCCTGAGTGGAAATAGTTTCTGCAGCTTAGCTCACAGGAATCAGCCCTGTGCCCTGCCAGGCTGAGGCTGTTCCAGGGCAGCCCTGAGTTATAACTCCAGGAGCTGTGACTGCAGCCACTGCAGGCTCTGRCTGTCCCCTGGGGAGCTCTGCGTGACCCCAGGGCTGGAGCAGAGCAGGCTGAGAGCTCCTCAACCCTTGCTTTGGGCACTGAGCCCAGACCCCAGCTTTGGGCACCGACCTCAGGGTCCTGAGGATGGAACCAGAGGAAAGAAACAGCCCCTCCCAAGAGCATCCCAGCGCCTGAGCTCGGAGCTCCAGCTCCTCTGGGTGCCTTTCCAAGCAGCTCCATCCCTGTGTGGGCTCCTCTGGGTGCCTTTCCAAGCAGCTCCATCCCTGTGTTGGCAGCAGCTGGAGCCTCCAGCACCAATTGCCCTGAGTGATGCCTCACCCTACAAACAAAGCAAACCCCTCTCACCTTCCATTTGCTTCTCTGCTTCCCTTTTGGCCAAGGTCAAGCAATAACTTRATGAGTAAAGGATGTGCTGCTGGCTTTCTTCTCACATGGCTGATGGAAATATTTATCTGAAGGTTTCTTACTTAGATCTCTACAGCAATGGCTTTAATCCAGTATTTTTAAGTCCATCACTAACAAAGGGTTTGCAAAGACCTCCATCTTTCCAACAAACCTCCTGTCCCCAGGCTGCTAAAAATGCTGCTGCTCTGCCAATAAATTCAATTCTCTGCGTTTTCATTATTCCCCACTGTTGTCTTTAAGACATATAAAGACATTTAAAACACTCCTCCAGTGAGAGTACTTCTTTGTGTTTTCACTTTTTTGTGTTTTGTTTTAGCTAAAAGGCTTGGCAGCTTTAGGGCAGATGTCTTCAATATTTTTCATTAACAATGTGACCCCCTAGTAGGTAGCTTGTGCTATTTTTTCCCTTATTTGACTCAGTTACTGCAAAGATCACATTCTGTACCTAAAGAAAACTGCCTGAGACATGTTAYCTATTAACTGAAGTGTCATGACAATGCTGAGACTTGATTATGAAAGTGTTTCTGCTACAGATCCCAAATGGAATTTAGTTTGTCCAGGGTCCAAGCATGCCTGGTWAATGCATATAATTTTTTGTTTKTTTGTTTGTTTTTAAACAGTTAATAATTTTCATGTCCTCTGTGTTTTTCAATTCAAACWGGGATTAGAAACAGAACTGCTGTGATGCACAGAATGTAATTTAAATCTTGAGGTTTYCTGGTGTCCCAGGTGGTCATATTTGGAGCCATCACCCTGAGTGATGTACRTTGGTACTGAGTCTCTTGGCCTGCAGGGTTCACCCCCTGTGGAACAGGTACCACAGGGGGTGAGCAGCCTCCCTCTGCCCTACTGAAAAAGCACCTGCAAACCAGGGCAGAGCTACTCTCAGTCCTCCCAGCTGGGGAAAGATGGTTAAGAAGAGCCAAATCTCTGCAGAAAAAAAATTTCCTTGTGTTATGTGAAATAATTTCTGGAAAAGAAATAGAAGCAGAGGACAAACCCCTCAGCTGATCAGTCCACCCTCTGTCTTGTCTCTGTGATGCTGCTTTTTACAATTGTATTTAGCCTAAGTACATTCAGCCACACAGTATATGAAAACTAAATTTTTGGTGTCTGGGAGCTGGATGTGCYGCTCTTCAGGCCTGAGCTAATCAGCTCAGAGGAAGTTCAGCCACCCAGCTCCTCATGTCTGAGGTCAGAAGGAAATGGCTTGGTGAGTTTTGTTACAGAGCTGAGTAGTCCTGGGGTAGACATTTTTGGGTCTCTTTTTGGGTTGTGCATTGGAAGTCCTCAGATGTTTTTTATTTGTKTGTCACAGCTCCTTTTTGAATGCCTGAGCCACACCTGGGGATTTGGGCAGAGGCAGCACTGCCTGTATTTAATACTTGGCAGTAAGTTAGCACTTTCTATGCAAGAATATTCTAGTRCTTTGCAAACATTAATTACATTTTACAGACCCTCTAAAGAAAGATGGAAAGCTAACTCTGCTTTTGGAAGACATGCTGATTTTGTTGATTGACTGTGTGCTGAAAGAAATGTAAAATCAACCTTTATGTTGCCCAAATATATAACCAATGTAAAGTTAAAAGAAAAAGCAGCAAGATTCCAAACCCTGCTGCTCCAGTGCCAGAGAGGAAGAAATGAAAATCAGTTTGTGACTAGAAAGGAGTACTTTGATAACTGGGGATATCACTTTGCATATGATACCTGATGGGTGTCTTTTTTTGTCCATATACAGACACTGTTTTGTCCAATTATCCCTGACATTTCTTTTGAGCTTTATTTTTGTTTTGTGTATACACAATGGAGAAGAAAGGTTTGCCAGTTCCTGGGAATCATGTATAATTCAGAATAACTATTATCCCTTTGATGGATAGAAAGCATATTTAAAACATAGATACAGAGCAGCAAGCAAAATAAGGGGGGGGGCAAAGAAATGCAATTAATGTGCTCACATATCACATACAGATCCGTGTTCTCATGCTCAATAACTGTCTGAAAGCATTAAATATGCACTGGGGTACTGGCCAGCATGAAGGAGAAGGGGAAGCTCACAGGAATCCCTTAAGGGAAGTGTGAGATACCACAGGGTCCTGTCCAAACCCACTCTCACAGCCATCCTCTGTTCAGTTTGTGGTGTGGAATTGTCACTGAGCTCCTGCCCCTCTTCCCTGTGAGCCTGGAGCAGCTCAGTCCTTGCCTGCTGTCATGATCCCCCTCCCCAGCCTGCCCGAGCCAGMCACACTCTGATCTTTAGTTTCCAAACACAACAGAGGAATTGGCAGATGTTATTAAAACAGAAACAGCTTTTAAATGACACATCTGTTTAGTTGTTCTTTTACTACAGTGCCTTTTGTGACACTTTATTCTCTTGTTATAGCTTAGGCATTTCTTCTAATGACAATAGAATCCTTCTGGGTTTTCAGCACCTGTGCAATGGATGTGGTTGCTAATTTGGAATAAGAGTCAAGCTGCTGGAAAACATCTCACTGGAGGTTAGATCCATGTTGTGGTTTTACAGAAAGAAACAGCCCTTGGTACTTTTATGCTTTTTACTCACAGGAAAAAAGATGTTACAGAACCAATGTATTATGACTTTACTCATTTAATTAGAGATGGAATAGTTGATTGGACCAACTAAAATTGATAAACTCTGAATTAGTGAAACAGGTGCTACCAGTCTAACACAATACATGATCACTCTAAATGGGGAGCCTGCCAAACAAAATAATATTTTTTTAGTTGGTTGTGGAATGAGAAAGTTATTAGAGAAATGGTATTTTTGCTCAGTTTGTGACTATATTTTTTGGTGGAAGGAAGGATGATTGAGCTTTGGATGGGCCAATAACGTATGTGTGGCATGGGGCAGCAGTCTGTGGAGGCATTTGCTTTGTACTGGGAAACATTGCAGTGGCCATAACTGACAAAYGTATTCCTGTTGGTCTGACTCCTGAAAATTCCTGCATGGCACTCAGAGAGACTTGGCATTAATAGCCTAAGCAAGCATTACAGCATTTGAAGCAAGCAATTTTTTGTGAAGTACAAGGTGTGTAGAGTAATATATGATAAATTATTACATCAACTTCCTTGGGAATTTAACAATTTCTAAATTGTTAAATTGGAATGAGTTCCTGTGTTTGTAAGCACAGCCTGAAGTTAGGAGTTCTTGCCCCTTCAGACTGGGCTTGTGAACTTCTCACCACCTGCCAGCCCTGGCCTGATCCAGCTCGGGTTTCAGGCAGATTTTATTGTGCCTTTATGTGCGTCCCAGAAGGAAGGGGAAACATCTTTGCAAATTAAGGTTAAAGTAGTGAGATGTTGTTGTTTAATAAGGAGCAGGCTGAGTTCCTGCAGTGGCTGAACATGATCGTGCAGCCTTGATGTTCTGCTGTGGCTTTGCTGCCTTATCACCAGCTTTTGTGAGTCCTCATCCCGGGGCCTCCACTTGCACTGCTGCTTACAGGGCATAGAGTTCTGGATACCTCTGAAGCAAGAGCTCTTGCTTTTGAGTGTTTGTGAACCATGGAATGGAGTGGTTGTGAGRCTGAGAGTGCAAACCATGTGTCCTCCCTGCTGTAATCTCTGTTACTGAAGCACACAGCTCAGCCATGGTTTTCTCCAAGTCAAAGCAGGCAGGGGATAGCTGCATGTTCTACAGAACAGCAGTCTCTCCCAACTTATCTGTAAGGCTGGAGATGATAATTAATGAAGAGAGTAACACTGAATTTTAATTGGGCTGTAATTATAATACAGCAATTTATAAAGTGAGACTTTCAAGAMTGTTCATCCCCTACAGCATTTTGCTCCTCAGCTAAATCAAACTATGAAAGTTAGAGGGAGATAAATAATTGGTTCTGAAATGTACTTATCACAAGTGGGTCAAGTGTATTTGTGTGCCTGGGCACCATTTATTATGATTTATGTGGAGGAATCACCTCCATGTCAGATCTGATAGCCTGAAGACCAGGCATTTGCTAATAAATAGGCAGAGCTGACACTGGAGCAGCACTGGACTTAGCGGAAGTCAGGAGACTGCCAGCTGATCCATGCCCTGAGACTCATGGAGAATCTCAAATATGACCCCCAAAATTGCCAAGAATATGCATGGGATAGATGCAGGGATTTCCTTCCCCAAAATGTTACAAGCTCCATCTAAAGGAAACTTCAGTGCACCTAAACTTGGATTGGCCAAGAGAAAAAACAATGAACCTGATGTAGCTCCACAGATAGTGGTCTTCTTAATTGAGCTTTAGATGTCAAGGAACTGCAGATCAAATCTCATCCCCTTATTTGGATTTTTGTGTTAGCAGCATGAACAGTGGTGGCTTTTGCTGCTGAAAAAAGGTGTCAGAACTTAGGAAAGGGAAAATCAAAAAATGTCCACTGCTGGGCTAGCTCAAGAGATAAGATGTTTWTTTCAAATACCCAACCATTTGAACATCTTGATCTCAGCTTCTCCTGTGAGATCTCTAATTTTTCTTGCCTCCAACTGGGCTAGAAGTGTTAGAAGGGTAGATTTTCCTGTGGTGTGGAAGAAAGATGCAAGAATGGTGCTATTACTTGTTTCTGCCTTTATTTGTAATATCCCATCTGCAAACTTTGCTTTTCCTCAAGTAAAGGCAGTCTCTAGGAGAAAAAGATGGAAAGATGGCCAGCTGGTCACAGCAGGGGTCAGCATTAAGGATTCCTGCAGGAGAAAGGTAAAAAGAATTACCTGTTCTCAGGTAGAAAATATCCCAAGAAAAAATTGTAATAGCAAAGTCCATAATCCAATTTGAAATATGAAACAGGTCAGGTCTAGAAGGCTGTAAAGACTCCTGCCTTCAGCTAACTCATTAACAAGCCTCCCATCTCCCACAGGAGATTTCTCTTGTTTACTGAGTTTTCAACCCTGAGATTACAAATAATGGAGAAAAGTAAATACCTAAGCATGTTGGAGCAGGCTTTTAAACCTGAGCTTGTAAAAGCAAGTTGAGGAGCTGGAGTCCCATCAGTGCAGATCTTCAGGAGAATTTTTGAAAAAAAATCTGGAATGGAATAGCAGATAAATTACAGAGGACATTGACAGACCTACTTCTCTATGACTTRTAGTTGACCAAAATTTTCCCATTTCTTGGGCTTTATTTTAAGATTTAACCATAATTTTCCAGGAATTGATAATGAAGGAATTACCAACTGAGTTTTTCTGGAAACTTCTGTGGTTTAGTTTTGGTAATTTCTCAAAATGAATGAGGAGAAAAAGAAAATATCTACAAATGCCTCAAGTTGAATAAAAAATGTCATTTTAAATTGTTGACCTGATAGGAATACAAGGGACCTTCATGAAAGACCTCCCTCTTTCTTCACTCACACACACGTACAGACTTCCACCACTAATTCTGCATCAGCCATTTCTGCTTCACACAAGGAAATATCCCACTGGGAATCTTTGCATATTGCAGAAAATAAAGCTCTGGACACACAGAAAGCAATATAGGTGGTTATTGCAACTGTTATTTGGTATGGTTGCATTTTTTTGTTACTCCCATAGAAATTAATCATTTCAGTATAATGTGGAGTCAGAGGCATCTTTCCTGTGCAGGAATTGAGAATATCTGAAGTGACTGACACTTGGTGGAAGGAAAAAAGAACAGAATATGAATCTGTCAGAGCTGAAGGCTTCTACTCAATAAAGTAAACTGCTTTTAGGAAAGAAAAACATGTTTCTTTGGTGATGCTTCATTATGATTTCCTTTATTGTCAGCTGGCAGAGGGGAGTTGMTGTGTATTGTTTTGTCTGGGAAGGGGTTCTGCCTCTTCTGTACCCGCAAGAGCAAAATTGAGAATTATCTCAATTTACCATGGAGAACTTAATGAATTCACATGGTACAAATGTGTAATTTCCAGCAAGGGCTTGTGTTCATTTCCTTGGTTCATGGTGTCATGAAGCTGTGTCTATTCTGGAAACTATCAAGGCTATGCAATTYGGCTGCTGATAGAAAAATTTCCTTCCGTCATGTTTCCTTTCTTTCATGTAGAAGCATTTAAAGTTATTGAAATTAGTAAAAATGCTTCAGTTTGTTTCTTCAGATGTGTCAGTTAGCAACAACTGAATTTGCAGCTGCCCCTCATGTTTAACCGAGCAAGTGAGCCAAGAAAACAAAATTGTGGTTGTTTGTGCTGACTGGTTAAAATTTGTCTTTTTGGCACAGTTTCCATTCTTTTAACTTCTACAGGAACCAGTTGGGCATGGGCACTGTGATATTAGATGRGCTTTCCACCAAGAGGAAAAGCTGAATTAGGCTGCAAGTAGGAGCAGAATGTACTCCACAGCTCCTGAACCACTCTGAGGCTCTGGGTGAAAACTGGGACAAATTTGAGCTCACACTGTCTTTTATGGTAACTGTAAGCACTTAATAAGCACACACTAGACACAGCCAGGTTCATCACATCCTCCCTTGCTGAGGCTTCCAAAAATGACATCCAAGAACTGGACTAGGTTGGATACTCTGATCTCAGGTAGTGCTGAGAAAAGCATTGGCTCACTGAAATGCCCTAGGACAGGCCATTTGCCTTYATTCAGGTGTGCTCTGTGAGTCTGTAGCCCCTGAAGACCAAAGCCTTGATTAGCATGATAAAACAAGATTACAGCATTGCCAGGAGATATTATTAAGAAATCCAAAAATACTGCTTGCAGATGGTGTAAAATCAAGCTTTAGAAAATGTTGGGTTATGGTTAAGTCAGGCTGATGAGGATAAAGACCCTTTGTACAGAGGGAAAGCGAGGACAGGAAGGACAAATATGATTAGGAGTTGAAGGGTGGGTGTCTAATGTCCCACTGCTGCCAACACAGACTTGATCTTCCAGCTCCTGCTTTTGATCACCTCTAGCATAAAAAGGTCCAAACGTTGCACTACTAAAGTCTGCAGTGCCTGTAAACATGGGGAAACTGTTACTTGCAAGCAATAATCATTTTGGTTATTGCAGAATAATAACTGAGCACCTTTCAAAATGCATATACACGTAAATCTGGCATGCATATGCATATTTGAAATCATTGCTAATCAGCTTTAATTGCTCAGGTCTGTGCTTTTAGGGTGTTTCTTAATGTTGCTTCTTATTCTTTAAAATTCTACAACAATTTGTTGGAATACTATCGTCATCTTTGACTAGTTTAATGAGCATAGCCCATATGGAGAATCTAATATGCTGCACATTGATGCAGGAGACAAAAGCCAGCAGTAAAACCCAACACCATGGCAACTTTTTAGCAACAGAATATCAGCARGAATTTCCCAGGATTTTCTAGGACTCTGATATGGTTAGTAAGGCAAAAATCTCCTCATGACAATGAGATTTTTTTCCTGTTTCCCACAGATGTAATTTCTTTCTAAATTATTGGCTTTGTCKGAAAGGATTTATTTATTTATTTACTTGACAGCTAGACGATGTAAAAGTGATAGTCTACCTATCCTTACTAAAACAATATGGGGTACTGGATTTGTTTTAGTCTGAAAACTTGGATAAAATGAAATTAATCTCTGGAGTTTTAGTAACAATATTTTAAATATCTTTATTTCTACTATTACTTTTGCAGAAAATACTGTAGTGTCAATTTATTKAGGGTTTTGACATCTTCAAGAGAAGTTCTTTTAAAAATGCAAGCAAGGGAGGCTTAGACWTAGGAATTGACTTATAACAGATTAAATGTTAACATACTGAAGCTACTCTATAACTAAAAGCTTATAATGACACTGTTAATTTAGAAATATTAAAAGTTTCCTTTTTTTTTTAATTGTTTGGATTGCTACCATGAGGTTTTTGTGWTTGTGTGAGTATGCTTTTGTTTTTACTTTTTTGATTTTCTGTTGATTTTGTAATGTGGTGCAAAGTCAATTTGCAGTATTTACTTGACAGTAGTAATAAGAGCTGATGGTGGTTTGCCACGGATGTAAAGGAAGGATTTGTGTTTCTAGAACTGGGAACTTTAATATGCAGATCACATACAAGCTTGGAAGTCCTCGAGAATGGAAATAATCATGTAAAACTGAAGTTAGTAAAGAAAAGATACAAAGGCATGCATGAGGTAAACAAATTTTAAAGCTTTCCTCAGAGCAATGCTTTTGTCAGAAGACTTTCTTGCTGTGCCAGGCCATGCTAGAAGTAAAGAAGAATTTCTGTCAAAACCATGGTGGAAATGTGTTTTGATAATAGAAGATTAGTTTTGTCTTGTTCTTTTGCCGAAGAAGGGCCAAAATGATTTGTAATAATTTGAAGGGCAGGTCAGAATCAGAGTTGGTGAAAGGATCAGAGGCCGTGTGATTCACAGCCTGCCAGGATCTCACAGATTTCCCACATCTGGCCGGGGGGCTCTGTGTTACTGGAACCTGGGAAGCCTCTTGGATGCTGCTGTTTCACTGGGCTGGCTGACACAGTCTGCAAATTAATTAAGGGTACAACTGGATTGGCATTGAGTTGGAATCCTCACAGGAAGACAATCAACTTCCAAACAGATTGCTTCTGCCCCCAGAAGCTTTGTTTCCARGTACAGCCCAGAAGTCAGCATATTTGCTTAGGAAATGATTTCATTTTTGAGTAGTTGTCACAAGGAGCTTGCTATAAAATTCTGCTGGGAGTTAATATTCTTGAGATTTAGTTTAAGCTGCTGGTCTTGGCAGAAACTCGTTATGCAAATAATATCCTCCAGATGTGAAGTGCACTATGGAAAATACTAAAGAATGCATCTCTGTGAGTGCAGCAAGAATGTACAAAGTAATCTATGCAATGTCTTTTTATAACAAGAAACATAAAATAGAAAACACACATTGAAACCCRAAAAAGCACATTATATAGGTCTCACAAAGCTTTGACCCGGCCCAAATTTTGAACAGGGATCTTCCCTGATACTTTTCCCAGAATCAGTTCCTYATAAAACAATGTAAATTACTCGGGGATGGATTCATCTATAGAATCCATGCACTCGTACTAGATGGGCACAAGAAATGAAGAAAGACAGACCTGGATAGAAAAGAGCTCTTGATGTACTTTGGCTTGGTATTAGCCCATGGTGAGAGGTGTGAAAGCCTAGAAAATAGCAATGAGATCCTCTCTATTTCGAGATCATTTTTGTTTAATTTGGAAACAGAAAAATGAAGCTCTGATTATTTGTTTATTCCTCAGTGACAGGTTTTGTCTTGAAACAGAGTGGCCAGGACCCTGAAAATATATCCAGCATAGCAATCAGCTTTGAAATCTTCAGAGCTCCTGTTGTAACATGTGAAAACTTTGATCACTTTTTGTAGCGATTAAAATACTTKAGGAAAACAAGGAAAATAGCCCTGGACTGTAATAGGGCTTAAGGCTCAATCATGCTTTGGAAATTGTGGTGATTCCCACCCTCTGCTGTGCCACCAAGCCCCATCTCAMGTCAGGATGTAGTTGTTAGGCGAGAGGGATGACCATGGTAGAGGCTGCCAGACACACAGGAGTGAAATGAAGAGTTCAGTGAGGAATGCTCAGTCCCAGCTCACAGCTTGTTCAACAAACACCAGCTCTGCCATGCCCAGGGCTGCCCCAGCAGGATGGGATCCCACCCCCGCTGCAGCCTCAGCCTCAAAGGTCATGACRGAGACATCTTTTCAAGATGATGTCAGAAATAGTCCAAGTCCAAACCTGTTTATCAGCAATATTTTACAGATTTTCCAGGTCCTACAGTGGATCTCTAAATTGGTCCTACATTTAACCAGAACTCATGATGCACTTTATACAAAATTCTGACCAAAGCTGCTTATAAGCCACTACCTGTCTTGTCTTCTACCTTAAGAGGAATTGTTCCTCTTCACATCATGATTGTAAGCATCTCCATTCTTTTCATCCTGTTTTTTTTTCTATTATTTTAGCACAAAAAGGAAGGTAGTTGTAACTCAGTAAACACATTT
The DNA here is from genome assembly GCA_014549065.1 of Cardinalis cardinalis. NCBI lineage: Eukaryota > Metazoa > Chordata > Aves > Passeriformes > Cardinalidae > Cardinalis > Cardinalis cardinalis. The sequence continues at coordinate 2,988,323 of JACDOX010000017.1, forward strand.
TTATGCAAAGCTTTTATATCTATCCTATAAAGCTCTCATTTGTTTCTTTCTTCTGCAGGCATAAAATTTTGCTTATTAAATATAATAATAATAATAATAGAGTAGACATAAGCTCTTTCTCAGCTGGCATTACTTCAGATTCCAGTGTATTTTTCCCCAGCCTCACTTCATTATAGCTCCATTTCCTAGTGCATAACCAGCATGTGTCACACTGGATGAAGTCTGGCTTCAGAATAACATGTCAGTAAGATGATTGCTCTTGGAACACACAGTGACCTTATTCTATAATTAAATGCAAAACCTGTGTGGAAAAAATTGATGTTAAAAGTCTTAACTTATGCTCACCAGACACTGGTAGTGCAGAGACAAATGCTGACATATTAACCTCAGTTGTTTAGTTTTGGCACCAGAGGACTTCTGCCAGGGGTTGGGAAATCATGGGCTGAAGTGGGGGYGGATCCTGTCCAACAGGATATGTAATGGATAGAGCTTTATTTGACAAAACTTTTGTAATTTAATGATCATAAAGGATATCAAACCCTCAGATTCCTAGAGTGGCATTTTGAGATGAGTCCATTGGAGGGAAGTTTTTCTGAGATAAGAAGGAAAAGGAGGGGACTGTGCCAGGATTTCTGGGTTCCAGAGCACATCTTGACCTCTTTCATAATTTATTTCAATCATGATGGAAGATATCCTAACCAAATCAGTCCAGTTTTAAGCTAAATGCAGAATATAATGCAATATCCCCCAGAGGTAAAATGTGATTTAGGAAAGTTTGGAATTTTTTGTAATTTTTTTAGAATTACCTGAAAATATCTGAAATAAGGTAAATAACTTTAAATAGTAGTTTCTAACCCAACTTTTTTAGTCAATACATCATGAACATTTAGGTAAGTGAACCGGCTTTCTGCAAGGATGAATGAAATTATTTTTAAAACCATTAAAAATGTATTGTGTTTTTCAATTTCCCTTCACTGTCTCATGACCTTCTTAGTAGAAGTGAACAAAGTTTGTATTTATCTGGGACAGCTTGTAGACTTCCAGACCTGAAGTTTCTGCCTTTCTTTATCTGTAATGATCTATTTTTTATCTTGTAAGGTTACCTTCATCCCTACCATTTACTCAGTTCCCACAAGTTGTAGCCACATCATCTTTCAAATCAGCCCAGCATTTCAGGGCTGTGAGGTGCAAGCTCCTGAGACAGCCAACAGGATCTGATTGTCTGGTATCCTCTGTGTCCTCCCTTCTTGGGCTGGCTCCCCCACTTCCACAGCCACATTTTCATTCTGTCTCCTGAGACAAGGCGTTCACTTTTGATCTCAGCTCTGTCTTCTTCCTTCACACACAACTTTGGGTTTTCAGAAAGGCCATCTCAGCCACCTGGCATTTGGAGGAGCCCACCTGATTTCCTTCTTGACCTAGAGTTACACAGTAAAATAGCAAACAGCAAACTGAKTCACCTCAGTCACCAACTCAGTCAAGATCACGGCCCTCTGAGATGTTCAGTGAGAGTTGTTGGGTTTTTTCTCCCACTACCTTTTCAAATCCTTAATTTCTGCTCTTTGTTTCAGGTTGAGGAAGCCTAGTTTTGTAGCAGGTTCAGCTTAGAATGCTGCATGTTGCTGAWGCACACAGTCAGTAGGAAGTGAATGGCTTTAGTCAGCAGGTATTTTTGGCCAATGAAAATAACAATGAAAAAGGAAGCGTCAAGCTTGGCTGAGCCTCACTGCTATCAGAGTTCATTTTGGTTTTGACATCAAAATGCTCTAAATGACCAAGAAAATGATCTAGGAGACACCAAGAAAATGCTATGAAATTTTCTGTGACCTTGCAAGCACCTTTCACTCCCTTCCCTCACATCTCAGCAGAAATCTGAAGCTGTGTCAATGGATGGACTCTGAGAGTCCTCTGGGGCAGGTTAGGTAAACCTGGAGCAGCAGACTTTGACTGGTCCTTAAACTGTTTGTCACCACTAGGAAATACTGCATTTGGTAGTCTTTTAAAACCCTAGCAAAGATTTTATATTTTTTATTTTTTACTTCCACTCCAGGCTATCAGTCAGGGGTCTCCTTGTCCTCCCTGCAGAATGCTGGCTGAGTAGAGGAGGGCACCATGAGGGAGGGACCCTGTTGTCACCCTGCCTTGCTCTGGGATGTTTCCTGAGCATTGAGCCCTCTGGTACTACAAAACCCAGCTGGTGTAGACCATATTCCAGAAGGTTTGAATTGGGTTTTCAGGAAAGGAGCTGGGTATGCAGCGCTGCCCTGGAAGTCAGCTGGCTGCTGCTGTGATCAGACACTCTCAGGAGAGAGTTCCTCAGCTTACAGGCAGAGTCAGGGTTTGATAGGCCACTTCAAGTTTCCTTGGGTTAAAACTTTGCCTCTCCCTATCCAGCCAGCAGCCAGTAGAGAGCAATATTGCACACACATGAGAAATTAGTTCACTAAACTGTATTAGTCTAAGGGGAATTAGCCACTATAATTATTGTTTTCCTTCTCGGTACTGCTGTAATAACTAAGCTATACATAAAGGGGTTTAAGCYTTGCTAATTTTTTCATTCTTCTCAATACTTGCTTTTTATCTTGTATRTAGTCAATGGTTTGTCAAACCTGAAGCTGGCTTATTTGGTATTACATATTTGAAATTATTTATTCACTAAGAACCCACTAATGGGATGTAACACATAAAAATTAGATTAAAGAAAAAATCCTTTAATCATCTAGTTGAATAAAGCTTTCTGCTTCTATGATGAATTTATATATGCTCCCTATTTTGTAGAAACTAATATTATTTTCAGAATTCGGTTTGGATTAGATCACCACAAAGGAGTCACATAATGGCAATGCTTGTACATATTACATTAGTACTTCAAGATCTCCTTCAACTCGTGTTTTTGCCATCTCCTTTATCAAATTCAGTCCAAATTTTTCCCTGATGTAATATTTATKATATAAATATACATATGTTATATATATATGCGCATATGTATAAATATACATAAAATATGTATATAAAAATATACGAGATGACRCAATTTATGAAATAAAAAATATTATGCTATAATACTTGTCAATAATCACAGTTTTCAATCTAGATACTTTCAAGTAAAGAATGGATGATAAAAATTTAAAAATTTATCCAATAGATCCTGAAGTCTCTAAACACGGTAAAAAAAAAAAAACAAAAACCAAAACAAAACTGGCTACACACTAAATGTATCTATATAATTTTATAATTGACCATCTGTTTGAGTCACCCTCAGTAAAAAATAAAAATCCCAGACCATAAACCACCACTGGTCTGTTCTGGAGCAGAAATTACTCTGAACCAGAAATGCCAACRTCTCTCCTCGTTTTGTCCAGACTGTGGACATGTCCTCTGTCTCCCTGGGAAGTATTTCAGGTCTAGCTTTAGGATGTGAGCATCTGCAGCAGGAGCTGAGAGCCCATCCCTCTCCTGACAGGAATACACTCGCTGGAATAAAAGAGCAGTAAGATCAGCTACATTACTCAAGATTATTACTTTCTGCCACATTGTGTATTCATACTATAATTTACCACCACAGGAGATCCTAGGAACAGACTCAGGGTTTCACAAAGGCCTTTGTGGAGTTGTGGCTGTAATCAGAGGCAGCTACACCATAATGAGGGCAATCAAATCCCGCACTCCAGCATGCCTGGGGCCTGCAGAGGGGACTGGAGGGACTCCCCTCCTCTTCCCCACCCACCCAGGAGACAGTGCACAGCTAGTTGTGACTTACATGGAGTTAGGATTTCATTCATGTGTCAAGACCTACCGGCTCCTGAAGGCTAAGGAAAAGATGAATGGGATAAATGTCCATCAAATCCATGACTAAATTTYCTTTGCTTTGGGAATTCCTCACAAATTGTTTAAGGTATATTGATTAACTCATTATCTACCAGAGAGAACATAGAAGAGGCCTTTGAAGCAGAGAGAGATACKGCAAAAGGGGAAAAGAAATTAAATGTGGAAAAGAGCAAGTATATGTCAACAGAAATAGACATTGCCGTATTTTTACTCTTCCCATGGAAATCTTTTCTATCTCMAAATTTCAGGTGATTCCTTTCATCCTCCACATGTTAACTCTGATGTTGGTGTACAGTGCTGCCATCAGCTTTGGGATGTCAATATAGAGCTCACATATCCAAGAACATCTGGCTTGCTGGGAGTGGAGGAGGATGTTTGTTTTTTATGGATTCAGTGCAGCTTGATCAAAGGCTTGCAGGGTCATAGATGTGCACAACTRGCTGAAAAGAGCAGGGTGTCCTTGTTGGAATCCTCAGAGCTGGGCAGCAAAGCTCAGCTCACCAAAATGACTTCCCCTGCTGCCCCCATGCCTGTTGGCCACCCACCCTGGGCAGCACATCTGGTTTCTGGCCTCTGTTCCTCCAGTGTGCCTTGTGGTCAGCAATCTCTATCATATTCTATGATATTCCTGAATAAAGGCAGCTCAGTCTTTTGCTCTATTTGCTCTATTATTCAGGATTTTCTTTTTTAGGCACTGATCTTTATTAAATTTTAATCTTCTGAGACGTGATTGATACAGTGACTGGAGAAAATAAAAGAAGACTGCAGGGCTTCCTCCTTAGGTCAAAAAGCTGTGACAGCATAGCTGGGTAACGTGAAGCAGAAAAGAGCTAACAAATCTCACCCGCTCATTTCTCCTTCTCTCTGATGAAATCCTTGCAAAAGCTCATTAGCYAAGCCCAGATTCTTATTGTCTTCATCAGCCTGCCTAGGTAAAGGCCAGGGAGAGCCCCAGGAGGGCGTGTTGGAGAGCAGAGTTGGTGATGCAGGGTCTGCTGGAATGAGTCTCTGCCCTCTGCCTCTGTTTGTGATTGCAGCATTTCCCAGGAGGGGGTGGGAGCTGGGAGGTGTCTGTGCAGTGGCTGCAAGGGGGGAAAAAGAAATCTGAAGTCTCCTCTGTGTTTTATTCTCAAAGTGAACCTTTTTGTAATGAGGGGTCCTGGCTTCCACCTCTTTCTCAACATTTCCTTCTATCAAAAAGAAAGAAATATGGCAGAGAAGTATTTTCAATATATAGCAAGACAAATGTGAATAGGAAAAGGAATGAAGGGGCACCTGGCCAACTTCCCTCCTACTCCCACTGCAGAATTACGGCTTTTCTCTCTTTTTAAAATGGTTTCRCTATATTGTTCAGGAGAGGGATGATGAACCACTGAAAATAATTTAGGATGACTTTCTAATAAATCAGATTTATGAAGAGATCTAAGAGTAAATTAGAATGAATTTTTCAGGGAAAATTAATCTTGAAAAAAACTGGAAAAAATGTACCTTTCAGAACTTTTTGAGATTTTCTTCCAACAACAACCTTTTGTTTGTCCTAGGTTCCATCCAGACCATTAGTTAACTTTAAAAAGTAATAAAATAAGCATCTTCAAAAACTCCTACAGCCAAACTTTATTTAATATATATGGATATGGAGATCCTTTCATTTGAGGAAAGGTCAGGTCCTGTGAGCTTTGAGTACTCCCAATTMAAACTTCTTTCAGAGGAAGTGAAGGGTTCTGAGAACCAAAGAAAAGCCACCAGCACTCYCAGGAACCTTCCCTCCATTTAATATGATCTCTTGATATTAGCATGGCTTCAGTTTGCAGCCTGGAGACTCCATTCACTACTCCAACCTGTTTGCACTCAGTCTGAATTTGTTGGGGTTCCAGATAGACACCTTTGTGACTGAGAGTTTGATGCTCACAATGAATTCATTGAAGACAAGATGGATGTTCCATGACAGGCTGGGCATCAGCTCTGTTTTTCTGGCCTGCTTGGGATGCCTCCTGTGTCATGGATGTCTCCCAGCAAACCTTCCCACCCACTCTGTGCTGCTCAGGCACATTGTGATGGCTGTGTGCATCCATAAAGGCACAGAATTAGCTCACAATGCTCAGTTTAAAATAAATTGCTGTGCAAAAAGTCAGTCAGGCTCTGACMAGAGTCCAGGACCTGCTTTGACAAGACAGCAAAGCAAGCAGCAGAAATACACTTGTTTCCTTTACATTCTTGAGTCCTTTTTCCTTTTGTATGGTTTTTGAATTGTGTTTAACAGTGGAACTGCATCATGCTACAGATTTTCCTTACCTCTGAGGAAAGCTCCAGAGGCTTTACCTGGACAAAAGCTAAAGATTTGTACTGTGAAGGTCTAGGGAGAGATTCAGGGGACTGAAGTTGACACTAAGCACCTGCAGAGGTGAGAGAAACAAAGCTTGAGAGGCAGAGAACATCCTCAGCATAAAAAGAATGAGAAAAAAAGAGAGATATTGTCCCAGCAGGGATGATATGGGGATATGCTGGGTCAGGTAGAGAGGCAATCCTGAGCTAATTTCTCCTTTCAGCTTGTGGTATTATAAAAGAGTTTTTTGAAGTCTTATTTTGGATTTACGGTAGTTAATCTAACCAAACTGGTTGAATAAATAGAAGTGTGCTGCTTCATTTACTGAACTGAAAATGAAGTRTGGAGGTGTCGTGATCACCTCCATATTGGTGTGAATAATCATCACCCACAATTAAAATCATAAACCCAATACCTAATCCAYGATAGCTGGCATTTATTTTTCTCATGCCCCCCTCTCAGGCTTGGCAGTGATCTGGGTCAGAGCTGGGTGTGAGTGTCCCAGAGCACACAGAGTGGCAGGGTTCTGTCTGGCAGGGCAGCCCAGCCCTGTCCCTGTGCTCTCCCTTGCTGTCAGCATGGGACACTGCTTTCCCTACCTTGTGCATCCTTACTCCCAGGCTGCCACGGTGATTCCACAGTGTCAGCTCAGAGCCTTCATGCAACGAGAAGAGAAAGAAAAATAGATGTCACTGCTGTCTGAAGGTTCAGAACAGCCAYGTTATTTTAACTTAGTACTGCTATGAAGTCAGAAGCCACTTGGATTGCAGAACAATCTATGGGCTGGTACATGTTTCTGATGTACTTCGTGCACAGCCCTTATGTATAGCACAGATACATTATAAAATGACAAAATAGTTCGACACAGTGAATAGGCAAATGTCGTGGAGGAATTTCACATCGATTCCATTCCATTTACAGCTCATAAATTCACTTAACATTTCCACACACTTCTGACTTTGCCAGTGCACGGCACGAATGCTCTGATTCCAAGGAGACACTCACAGACTCTCCCCTCAGCCTGTAGTTGTGGCAGTGGGGAYGTGTCACTGTCATATTTTCTGAACAATCCCTTCGCCCAGGATTTTTCTCCTGGGAAGCTGGGATGCCTCAGAGAGAAATGAAAATGAKATTATCTCCTTTGCTTCTCCTGTGTTCTGCTGCTTTGGAATGTGCTCTGYTTGGAGATTGTTTATCCAACATGTGAATTGTTTTTTCTTAATGACCAATCACCCACCAGCTGTGTCGGGACTCTGAGGAGTCAGTCACGAGCTTTTCATTATTATCTTGTTAAGCTTTTTGTAAGTATCCTTTCTCTATTCTTTAGTATAGAGATAATATAATATAATATAATATAATATAATATAATATAATATAATATAATATAATATAATATAATATAATATAATATAATATAATATAATATAATNTAATATAATATAATATAATATAATATAATATAATATAATATAATATAATATAATATAATATAATATAATATAATATAAGCCTTCTAAGAACATAGAGTCAGRTTCTCAATTCCTCYTTCATCCCGGGGACCCAAAAAATACCCCGGGTTTGGGAATATGCAAATGGCTTTAATGGCTTCTGTTTTGGAGACCCAGAAAATACCACAGGGAGGGGAATATGTAAAAGGCTTTAATGCCTTCTCTTTGGTCACCAGAGCACAGAGCYCAGGCAGGGAGCACCCAGGGACACAACCAAGGGACGGTGCAGGCAGCACAGTCACCCCCGTGTCAGTGTTAGCGGATGGGGGCCGCAGTGGGTGTGCTGTCCTGGGAACAGGAGCGGCTCCTGCTGGAATTTGCAGCCCCCATGTGCTGGAGGGAAGCCTGGCCACCCAAGGAGAGCCCCTGCCCTCTCAGCGAGCCATGAGCTGTGCTTCTGACACCCTGTGCTGCCAGGTGTCTCGGTGCAGCGCTGTACAAGCCAGCCTCTTGTTTTGGGAATGCCATTATCATTATCGGGGCTCTGGAAATGTGTAAGCTGCATATGTACAACCAGCTCAAAGCCAGACAAAGCAAAGGTTAATTGGATAAAGCTGTTAGTGGTCRTTGTGCAAGGCAGACAGGAATGTCAGGTTTCAGTATGTGCACGTTCCCCTCAGCAGATGCAGAGGCTGGTCCTACCACTGCTGGCTAATAGCTCATCTTGTTTCTTGTAGGAAGCATAACCCTGTCTTCCATTTAACAGCAAGGATGGAAATTGCTAGAGTGAGAGAAAAAAAACTCCACCATTTTGATGTTTTCTTTAGGAGGAAAATATAATTGTGTGAATGCACTAGTTTATATAGAATTCTGTGTGCAAGGACAGCAGCAAAAATAAGATACATTTTCCTAAACCTCTGGGGAGCAGCACATTATTGATTTAATATGGAATAACCCATAGAATAATCTGTGAAAACTACTTGTGTTTATTTCAAATGTCTCTTGCTTTAAGATAACAAGATAAAATCAAAACACATCCTATATCACAATGTGAATGTTACATATTAGTATATTTTAATTAGTTAGAAAGGTTTACTTTAGAAAAAAATAGATTGAGGAAATATACCTATGCGATAGTTTTACATTGCAAGTACATTTTGCTGTTTTATTAGGCCTGTAAATTCATCTCAGTGGCAGCTGAAGCAAACAACAGAGAAAAGTTACATGTYTATAGCTGCCAGAGCCAGTAATTTAGAATAAGAAAGTTTTAAGCTCCTTATGTGGATGTAGTGAAGGCCATGATATTTCAAGGTGATTTTGAGGGCAAACACTTTTATAAAGATTTTGAAATGCCTTGATAGGCTAATCCAGCTCATGGTTGTTGCATATCAAAAATAATCCCTTTCCTTGGAGCTGTGTTCCTCCCACAGTTGGCATCCTTGCTGCACCTCCCTGCTAGGTCAGTTTTGCAAAGAACCAATGTGGAGATAAAACTTTTCCACCTTCAGAGCTGTTTCTTACAGGTCAAAGCTAAAGGTTTTTATTGAAATGTTATGATGAAAAACACACTACGTGCTATGTAAATTCTTAGGTGTGGATAAGCAGAGGTTATCACTGGCTACTGCTGTGAATCTGGCACCTTTTAAAGGAATATTTCTTTTTTAAAAGGAAAAAGCAAGAATTACAGTTAATTCCATCCTGTACATTGCATTGGGAGTGATATATGTATCTTATTAGTATATAAAGATTTATGAGAGACTATACAGCCCTTGAGAAGAAAAATCTCCCAAATTATTGCATTTTACCTCTCTAACCTTTGCTTTTATGCAAGGTTAGACTGCATATTTAAAAAGAGTACTTGTCACATGCTTTCTTTAAAGATTRAGACTGCTGAAGGCTGGGCTGAATTTGCCACCCTAAGCACCCTCAACACTGCAAGGAGCATGAAGAGTTTGTCAGGTCATGATTCCAATTTGCCTGAGAGAAGAGAAATGATTGCATTCTCTGGTACTCACATCCTCATTCAGGCAAAGAGAAACTTTTCCAGAGATGATATTTAAAACAAGAAAACCTTTCTTAACCATTTAGTTAAGTAGCAAAGAAATAGCTGAATAATTGTTTATTGTACTGGTGGAAGAAGAAATTAAGTGTAGAGCTACTAAAGAAAAGGATACAGTGGAGGCAAAAGGGAAAGGTAGAAGGTGAAAGGAAGGGAACTGAATTTCTTATTTTCCTCTCAGTAATTTGTGTGTTGTAGTTGTCCATTTCAGCATAAAATTTTGCAGTATATTGAAAGTCATCTATGTGTGTGGGGAGATTCAGTAAAATTAATTTCTTATTGGCAAATAAAGAGAAACTTTCTGAATCTGCAGGAAAGTTGTTAGGGGATGTGTCAAAAGACAAGGTTTACCTAAAGCCTGATCATTAACAAATTTAGGCAACTGGAGGTTTAATGAATAGAATTGCTTTTAAAATTTAGCTTTTCATAACAATTTTCATAAAGAAATGCTCAGGCATCCTCCTCAGCAGTGAAATCAGTCTTTCCCATCCAGTGAGAGGAATGGGCTCCTGGGCCAGGCTGGTGCAGGGCTCACTGCCCACAGGAGATGTTTGGTAAGGAACCAAGCACAGAGGAATTAGTGATGTAGCAGAGGTGACTCCATGATGATTCCTAGGAAACAGCAACTCATTTCTAGGAGTACAAATGAAGAAGGCTGCTTCTTGTAAGTTTGGCTAGTGCTTCTCTTAAATGATCAATTCWTACTAAGGTTAGAACTAGACAGAAGGAAATTCAAGCTTAATCTCATCTTGACACAGAGTAATTAGGCAGTCCCCAAGAGCAGATGGCTTTGTATTGTAATTATAGTGCCCTCAGATAATCACTAAAACAATACTCACAATTACTCTGTGATGTGTCTTGACAGATTYATAAATTGAAGAAAACTTTCCTAGGTCCCTTACTTCTGCTGTGTTCTTAAGTTTCATTTATAAAATGCAGTTGTGTGTATATGTGAATGGCTTCTGCTTGAATTCAGAAGCGCCCTCCAAGAGTAAAATCTTAGATTTGTCCTGTATGCAGGCACCTGGTTCTGCAAAGGCAGTGTGCAGAGGATTATGTGCACAGGACACAGTGCTCTGGTTTCCAAGGAGACRTACACATCATCCTTGGGGTAACAGAGACCTTGGCAGAGTGAGAGTGGCTACAACAGTCCTCTGTTTATCAGTTTCCTTACTGATTGGGAACACAGAGCCAGAGCCTGGTAGCTTTCTAGTGCCTGTCCCCTGGCAGGCATGAGCGGTCAGCCTTGACCATCTGAGTTATTTCTGTCAAAGAGCAACTCATGTGGRGGCTCCTGGTGTGTTAAAAACCATCCAGGTGTTTGTCACCAATAGCATRCAATAACTCAGGTGCTGTTTCCCCTCTCTGCTGGTCACCCCATGGCTGGAAGTGATGGGGTTCCTGTGCCACCCACCTGCTTCCAGCTGGAATAATCTCCAGCAGGACATGGCAGRGCTCTGATTAGGGAGGCAACTCTGGGCTCTGCCATCAAGAATCAGAATTATACCCCAGTGCAGACRCTGCCTTTAAAGTAGCAAAAGCTTGTGGTGGAAATCCCCTGGATGAGCGCTGGAAGTGGACTTAGAATAATCTCACTGAAAATTAAATAGAAGTGCTGTCTAGACACCTTGTTCTGAAATAATCTTTTATTCTGTTGACAATTTAAGTGGATTTTCTAGTCAAATTGCATTAAGCCTGAGTTTAACTCTGTGCCTGTGAACATATATATGAAATAAGGCACCAGGCTGGAAAAATCAGTGTTTCAAATTGTATCCAGCAGAGATACAGCATAACAACCCTATGTCTTAATGGCTTCAGTGACAAGCCGTACTCAGGGAAAGTGGAAGTTTTTTTTATTCCTCCTCAAAAAGTGAAGTTATTTGTAGGTTATTTTGGTAGGTGTTCTGAATGGAGTGCACAAAACTGCAGCGATGTAGCTGACAGGTAATAGGAGGCAGATATGGACTATAAAAGCAATCACATTCCCATCACAAGGTAGGTTGTAAAATCTGGGGTTTTCCTCACACTGTTAATTCAAGCAGTAGCACCCTCTGGAGCAGATCAGAAAGTAGCTGTAAAATACRCATTCACTATCAGGTGCTGCTTTTAATTCCTTGGATGTAAGATGTTTCTCAGCTTATCCATTCTTGTTGCCCTCCAGAATCCAGCTGTAGATAATGTGGATAGTCATGTTTTTGKTTTTTTTATTGTCTGTCAATAATAATGTATTTATTAAATGACTTAGAAGAAGCCAGACCTTTCAAATGCATTGTTTTAGTAGAGAAGGTGAGCATAATAACTCAGTTTCTTATATGTGCCCAGATGACAGTGCTGTGAATTCTCTTATCTCTCAGCTTAATTCAAAGATAATTTTCACAACTTGATTTAGGCTTGTACCTTCTCCAGATGTGTTCATTGAGGTAATAGATGGGCAAAGAAAAACAAATCAATGCTCACATCATAGTACATGCTATATTTGGCTCAGGCTAAATTATATGTAGTATGCTAAGTGCATCTTTCTTGCCCTGAAGAAAAATAAGTGGGAAAGACAACCCTTTTGGGGTTGAGTAATTGCATGGAGCAGTTTCTGTGGGAGATTCTGCGGCTTCTTCTAAAATTCCACAGAAATTACTGTAAAGGAAAATCTAAACATGGAATGGAAGTGTGAGAGTGCAAGGGAATGAAAGCTCTTCTGATTAACCGGGGCTCGTGGTTGGATGTTGGTGTGCTGTGTTCCGACGGCGCTCAGCACCCCAGGTACAACCTGTGCACAGCAGGGATGTCTGGGAGTGGCTGTGCTGCATTGTTGTGGTTGATGCTGCCTGCCAGGAGCCTGATGGTAAATGCAGGGCCGTTTCTAATGCAGCAGTGGGTGAGTGTCCTCAGGGGCAGACAGAGGCAGTGCCCTGAGGGAGGAGTGTGAGCAGTGCAGGAGGTGAATGTGACGGAGGAGCAAAGTGAACTTTSTGAATGAAGCACAGCAGAGCAGGATTTTATTTTGCAGAGCTCCTGTTCCTTTTGTAAACACACCGAGGCAGCTGATCACGGTCAGAAACCCCACAGCAGTTATTATTCTGTGTTTTACAAACCTGCTGGTTGCATATGGTCATTTCAAAACCATGGCTTTGGCAGAGCACTGTGGCCACAGGAGGATGATCATTATTACATTTACTGTTGTTACCATGCCAATGTGGGACTCTGTGAGACAGAAGTCCCAATGCAAATCTTTTATAGCCAAATTGGAACAGCTGAGTAAAAGGATTTTTTGAACACACTGAACATTACTGTTCCGAGGTATTTTGATAGAAAATGTCTTCTGACCACATGAAACATATCATGACTACAGAATTCCCTCAGAATTTCATTGAGAAAAAAGGTAACATTCCCGCAAGACAAAACATTRCACTTTAGCATTGCAAAATAAACCACATCAAATATAATTTAAAATGGGATAAAAATGAAATATTTATAACAGGGAGGGGAAGAGGCAACATCAGAAAGAAAAGCAAAATGGGATGTTCGGATGAGATGCAAACATTCCTTAATCACTGCTCTTGCTTCCTTTATTGGGAAACATCCTCATATCTGACCTGATTTTAGAAGAGAATGAGAAGTTACATATTCTAGCAAAAAAAGGCCTAAAAACAAAACCCAAAAAAAAAAAAAAAGAAAATAAAAACAAAAAAGCACACAGATTTATCTTTAACGAGATGATGATATTGCTTTCAGTGTTTTTGAAAATGCTGTCACTAGTCTAATCTCTGAAGATAGTTCATAGAACCCTTTAACAGGATTACTTGCTGTGCTTGCTTCCAAACTCRCCCTCACAGGTGGAGGTAAGCAGTGCAGGTCGGGTCGAGGTCATGTCATGCAGTGGGGTGTTCACCCTTTCAAGGCAGCTGTCCATGGAGAGCTGGATCTGCTTCTGCTGCCCAGCAGGGCTCTGGATGGGTGTCCTGCCATGGAGCAGCTGCGAGGGGGCCAGGCACAGTGCCCTGCCATGCTCAGGGGACTCAGGGGGACATCCCCCATGCTCAGGGCAGGGCCAGCAGGGCACGGGGCAGGGCCAGCAGGGCACGGGGCAGGGCCAGCAGGGCACAGGGCACAGAGCAGGGCACAGAGCAGGGCCGGCAGGGCACAGGGCACAGGGCAGGGCACAGGGCAGGGCCAGCAGGGCACAGGGGACAGGGCAGGACACAGGGCAGGGCACAGTGCAGCCTCTCCCAGAGGGCAGGGACTGCGCTACAGCCGCGAGTTCTGAGAGCCATCCCCGGTGWGCAGAGTTAATCAAATTCTGGCCTAATTAAACCACACTGGTGCTGTTATGTCTTTGTGCCCATGGTGTCCAGGACAATAAGCWGCAATAAAGGAGGCCTGGCAGTGTGGTTTTATGCATCTCTTAGCAGGTCCAATAACTGTGGWATACGAGTGCTGATCGTGCAGAGAGACAAAAGGCTAAGATTTGTTAACTTTATCCCTCCTGCCAAGTTAAATTTGGTACCTGTTTGACAGTGCTAATTAAACCATATTTCATTCTTTTCCATTCCATGCTAAATAAATACTTACAAACAGAACTATTGAACAGCTGAATCCTATTTAAAATGACTTCTTTGTCATATATAAAATTTTGTGATGTATAAAATATGTGAGTCAAAAGAAAAGTTTCTCTTTAAAAGAGACTAGAATGTATTTATGCTGTCAGTCTCTTTGAGATCTCTAATGATCCCCTAAACACACTGAACTAGGCTTTATTTGTACTTCTGGCATTGTGGAGAAATTCAATAGTGTTCAACGACACATGTAAAATTTTCCCTCGATGCCTTTCACAGTACTGTAGAAAAAACCATACTAAGCTGTAAACAAGAACTGTAACAACATAAAAATATTTAAGAAAGTGATGTAGTTTTGGACAAACATAGAACTGAAAGGCAGAAATAATTATTATATAATACTTAATTCCTAGTTAATTGCTATTGAAATAAAATCCAGTGCTTTAATTTTTCTCTCCATTATGAGAGAGTGCAAGGGTGTAATGATGGCACGTTGTACAATTTTCTTGTGGGTTTTCCATACTGCTATTTCTTTGTAAGTTCCCAATTCATCCAGAACCCCAGTTTGGCTTTCTTTTTGGGTTGATTTTGGGTTTTGTTTTCGGTGTTTTGTTTTGTTTTCCATGCAAGTTTTCAGCTTGCTAAAGCAAAGAACTTGTAAACCAATTCTAATAAGTCAACAGGTAATAAACTAAAAAATTAAAAAACTTTGGACTATAATCACTTTTCAATACTGTGATCTCATGCTTTACAAATAATCTTCTTCATAAATTGTTGCTATTTACATTTACCAGTGTAACATATTGAGTGCAAGGCTAGACTATTTTTTTTTTTTCCATTGGTGGTGGACAAGCTCTCTGCTTGGAATTCTTTTTCAGTTTTGCACCCAAAATGATCTTAGAAAAAAATAGAAATGCTCTTAAAAGTGGACCAAATAATGGTGGTGTAGTAAAGCCATTCAGATACAATTAGTCTAAATGCGAGAGAACAAAAATTTTATTAGCTCCTATGAGATCATAATGTGGCTCTTTGTTTTTATTCTGTCTGTGGTATGCATAGTAATTCCTTATTTATGTAGTGCATTTTTTTAGTAACCACTATTACCTCCTAATTCATACATCAAACACCATAACATCTGCTTACTAAAATCATTCTGATKTTCCCCCTAAGCTACTCTCCCCTTTCTTAGGAGAGCATCCCAAAAAATGAAAAACAAACCCAAAACGGAACTGAATGGACTGATTTTTTTTATCTGAGAGTGCTGAGAATTTATGTTTGTTTTTCTTAGTCTCTTAAGGAGCAGTGGACCCCTCTAAATTCTCTTTCTRCTGGAACCACAAAGCAGAACCAGCTGCCATCACAGAGTGGCTGGAGATTTCTGGTTGCTTCCGCTTTGGGCTTCTGAGCTCTGGAGATTCCTGAGGGTTTTGTCTTTCACTCTGCAGCTGCTGAAAAGCACCTACAAAGAATCTGAAACCTTGACACCTGAAAATAGGTACMCTCTGAGGAATGGGAACCCAAAACTGAAGGCTACCAAATCAAGAGTCCCTTTTCCACAGCTCAGAATCCACTCAGCTACTTTAAACCTTTTGCCCTGGCAAGTCCATCTTTAATTTGTCCACAAATTTAGAAACACAGTGCATATGTGAGAGTCTCTTGCAGGGTCCCCATAACTGAGATCTGRTTTCACTGATGAAAGCAGTGGAACCTCCTCATGGGAGGGTCCAGATTGGCTCCCCCTGAGCAGTTTGAGCACCAGGGAATATCTAGAATCTCTTTCTTGGTTCTGTAGCATTCTCCTGAATTTGTGTCATAGAAATGCTACTCTCCATATCCCAACAGTGAACTGCTCTGAATCCAGGACCTGAGGCACACCAAGTACCCAGATGAGGCAGGGAGGGCAGGAAGAGAGATGGAATTTTGTTACTAACCATACAGATTCCCATTTAAAAATCCCATTTTATGTTTGTTGAAACTACTGGAAGAGTATTGTTTTCTAATGAAAATATTTTGATTGATTAAACAGAGAATAATTGGAATATTTTTTGATCAGCTAATTAGGCAGAAGGAGAGGCCACCAAATGTTGAGGAACCAATCTGCTGATGGGAAGGATTTGCATTAAAAGGTGCCYGAGTGACATAGTGGCAGAGAAACTGTATATGCAAGTCATGACAATTTAGCAGGTTAGCTCTAAGTATTCATGTGACACATATAATTCAGAAAGAAACATTTTATATCCATTGCTAACTGGTTTTATGATGATTTGCTAAAGAAATCTGCCATCTCTRGTTACACTAGAGGTCYATTCATCTGCCTGACAATTTCTCTGTTAACCTRATCACCCTGACAGTCGGACAGACCTCAGAAAACTCTTTTATTATCAATATACACAAAAATATGTGCTCAAATAATTTCCCAAATAATTTCTAATAGAGGGAAGTGYAATGTCAGTTCAACCCTGCTGGGAGATTCCAGAGAACCATCTCTTGAGACACCTGTGGAAGAGCAGCCTCTGTGCATGCTGCTAATTGTGCTAAACCTGCCTTTTCCTTGTCCCGTTTGCTATCACTGATTAGCAGAAATGCATTCATCTCAGACTTGGGTGTTTTGCTAAGAAARGGAGAAAGAAAATCTAAATCAATTTTCCTCTCTGCTATTTAGGCTATGACATCAAGAGGTTTCCAGGGCTTGGCACGTTTGCCATGCCAGCTGTGGGCACATTTTGACCAGATTGGTGGCTATCCTGACAAGTCATGCAAACCTTTCAATGACACAAGGGACTGGATGTGTGTTGTCAGATGCTATTTTCTGTTCTATTTTCTCCCCTCTTACCCTGGTCCCTTCTCTCACTTCCAGGATTTTACATCATCTGAAATGACAATGTCAGAAATTGCACAAAACTGCATCACACAGGATGTTGCCACCGCAGGAAAAGATGACTGAGGCAAGCTCAGGCTGTCTGAACATCTACAGRAGCACTGTCATGTCTCATTCATTCCCTGATCACAGCTGCAGGACCAATGATTTTTCCTAGCAGTRTTCTTTATTTCTTGAGAGGAGGCTTATTTGAATGAAAATACTAATACAGGCAAATTAGTTTTGGGCATGCTGAACTGAGATAGAACCTTTTTGCTTTCTGATTTATTTTCTGTTCAGTAATTCAGGAGATTTATATGCATTCTGTCTCTGATGGGACTCATAGAAGTGTGCCTTTAGAATGGGTGGCCTCCTGTAGTCCTGAAACTCAGTTTCTCACACCAGGGTGCTGATATGCTGAAACCAGACACAATGAGGCTCCTCTGCTCTCTCCTCTCCTCTGCAGAGTCTCTGGCATGGGCCAGAAATGCAGGAATCACCTTTCTGACCATAGAGCCTGACCTCAGGCACGCCACAAAGCTCTTGCCTTTCCACAATATCCTTTCTCTCCCTTGAGTTGTATTTGTTGCATTGTCTCTTTATTCTGTAACACATTTTCCCTCTGTCCTTTATCACCTGTGGTGGT
This sequence comes from Cardinalis cardinalis, assembly GCA_014549065.1. Classification (NCBI taxonomy): domain Eukaryota; kingdom Metazoa; phylum Chordata; class Aves; order Passeriformes; family Cardinalidae; genus Cardinalis; species Cardinalis cardinalis. The sequence continues at coordinate 3,006,034 of JACDOX010000017.1, forward strand.
TGTGGCCTTTCATGGGCTACGGGAAAAAGAACACAATAGACACCAAGAGAGGTGTCCTGTAGCTTCCACACATTCATTCTCAGCGCGCTTCTGAGCAAGAGTGGGCAAAGGGCCATGATCTGTACAGAAAATGCATATGGCAGGGGAGTGTTACTGTAGCTGCCAGACTCAATAGCATTTACTCAGGGAACACTTATGAATTAAGTGGATCACTGCATGCAATCTACAAGGGTACACATCTCAGGGGTGAAAGGAAAACTGCTGTTAGGGTCATTGTGTTGGTTTCCTTTTGCAGAAAAGAGATAGCAAGTGTGCAGTGTTGAAGGGGCAGAGGAAGTCCAGTAAATGTGGAATAATAGGTGTCTGGAAGTATTAGATCAAGTCAACCCACTGGACAAGTTTTATAGTTATTTCTTATTCSTTGAGTTTACTGCTTCTGAAAATAGTTCAAGTCCTGTATCACACACAAGGCAAGAGGCTGCTGTCATCTTAAATAGCCGGAGGAAATGTGAGAAATACAAAAATAAAAATTAAATTAGAAAAAGAAAGACTAAGTAAGACAAGCTTGCGTTCAGATTGGGGATTTTTGCTTCCCTCCAGCTCTGACTGGGGAATAGCTYCAAGTGAAGTCAAGATATTGATAAAATTAAAGCAAGAATGGGAGATTGTGTAATTTAATTTCATTTTCTAATTAAATATGCTCTTCTTTGGAAGTAAAATATGTTAGTGGTTAAAGGAAAACTAACCCTGAGATAATAGAAAGGTGTTGAAGACCACATCATGATTCCAGCAAGTCTGGGCAGTGGGTGACAAGGCCAGCAGTCTGTTGTGGGAGCTGGAACAYGGGAGCACCCCTGCTCTTCCCTGCTCCCAAAGATGCAGTCAGAGCCAAATTCTGGCCAGCCATTTGCCTACCAGTGCTGTTCTATCTTCCTTCATCCACCAGCCTTCATCTGGTAAAGGTTCCATGGTTTCATTKTTGAAGATTGAAGGCTGCTATATGGCTGCCATAAATCATAAGTAAATGTGTTTACAGTGTTACAGAAACTTTAGTGGCTGCTTCTGCAGACAGTACTCCAGAAGCACAGGAAAAAGAAATTATATAAGACTTAAAAATGGTTCTAAAGAATTTATAAGAAGACTTGTATACAAAATTTTAAACAACCATTCCTTAAGCAGGAAAAACCATTAGAGGCATTTATAACGAATAGTGAAAGATGTGGAGGAATGGGTTTTGGTGCTGGCCAAGTGTCTACTGGCAAATCGACCAAACAAGTTGAAAATGTCTTTTCAAGGGCTTGAATGAGTTAAACACGTAGTATCTAAGTCTGATGCATTGGCTAGGGTTACCCAAACAGTGGTTTTTGACTGATAGAAGATACTCTATAATCTAGCAGATGCGGTTTCCTGTATGCTCATACCTGTTGTGCTTCTAATCCTAGTTTGTGTTCTTCCCTTGCTTTTTTAGCTAATGTCCCCATTGGCTACTGAGGGAATATTGTGAGGCTTCTTGGCTTGTTTCTGACTTCTAGAGGATAAATCTACACTGACATTCCTCCAGAAGGTAAGTAATTTTTTTCTGTTTGACACAGTCGCTAACCAGTATTTCTAGCGACTAGATATATTTGAAAGTTACCTCTGTTGAATTTGAATTTGAAATTGCACACTTGCCAGAAATTGTTAGTGAATGGACTGGAACAGACACACGTAGATYGACAGTGCAAATCCTGGTTTAGCTGGAAACCAGAATGCAAATGAAGTAAAAAAAGCTATCACTTTGAAGAAGGGTCATCTCGGGAGCTGCTGACTGTCTTTTCCCATGTGTTGCAAGTCAGGGCTTGCTCGTCCAAGAAAGAGAGACAGGTTGTTAAAGAGTTTTCTTTATCTTGCTCATCACATATCTGTTCTAGTTAGGGACTGAGATGAAATATTCAAGGCACCAGGCCAGCAGCACTGGCGGCGGGTTCCCCAGCAGGTTTCCCCACAGGTTTCCCCGGCGCTCGTGGCTCGGTGAGACACGCGGAGCGGCTGCTGAGGCACAGAGCCTCGGTGCCAGGGGGCTGCAGGACACACTGCTGCCTCCCAAAAGGCTGCAGGTACCTGCTGCAAGATGTGCTTGTCATTTTGCTGTCCCTCTCCTTAAATAATACATGTGATCACTGTTTTTTCCTGGCCTACATGGCTGGGAGCGCTGGGCTTTCGTGTGAGTTGGGGATTCGAGCAGGCTGAGCTGGGTTTGACTGCAGTGAGAGCTTTGTGATCACCTGCTATGCTTATTCATATTATCATGGTGATCTGACATCTTCCAAAGCCTATATTTTAAATAAAATCACGGTACACATTTTTTCGTTAAGGAAAAAAATATATGCTTTCAGGAATAATTTTTAAAAATCAAATTTATAATTTATCTCGTTTTTGTTGCCAATCATTTTGAAATGAATGTAATATAGTTATTCTAACTATAGGTTGAGTCRCTTCCATTAATAATTCTTGGCTAAGGGTGTGTTTCCTCTGTGAAATTCAAGCAGACCAGGTAACTGTCTGTTCTCTGTCCAGCTAAACTCTTCAGAATGATCCTTCTGGCAAGTTCAGGAAAAAGTTCAAACACCTCTCTCTTTGAGATCATGATGAATTTAATTCACTAAGAAAAAATACTCAAGTTCACATGGGTGAACTAAACACACACAGTAGAAATAAACTAAAATCTGACTGCCCTCAGCAACTATTAGGATGCAAATTYTTGTTAAAATAGTCAAATCAAGAACTGGATGGTTTGGAGGASATATTGCTGAGCTAAATATGAGGTACTGGGCTCTCTAAAAGATTAACTTGGCTAAATTAGGTCAGATCATTAGCTGATCCAGTGATGTCCCCTTATTTAAAATCTCTTGATATAGGAATGGTATATTCCTGTTGATATAGGAATGATATACACCTGCATATCTGAGCTGTGTCCTGCACTGCACTTCCCAATGGTACTTCAGCATTAAGGGGAAAAAAGCAGCTACATTTTAAAAAGGTTTCTAACATAAGGAGTGGCAATATCTATGCAGACTTGCAGGAGGTCTATGTAATACCTGTATATATAGATACCAAAATTCCTTATGTGTTGAAGGTAAGAGARTAATTTCATGGCCTGCCATGATAAGGAAAAAAACCCTGAAATTTGAAGATACTTCAAGATATGGAGCATTAGCTTTAGTCCTGGGAGAGAAGGATTGCAATAAGGCAATTAGAGATGCATACTAAATTAATTAATCCCACAGCTTTATCACACAGCTGATATTTTTGAGAAATAATTTGCAGGAAAATGTTTCCTCGTGTTCACCCACATGTGGGATTTTCTGTTCAGCAGCATTGCTGAACTGGGGGGTTCTGAGTGTGCTCAATACYATGAGAGGTGTGTACCAGAGATGGAAAGCCACATGAATAGCCAGCCTGGTATTCTACAATTCCATGCTATGTTTTGCTTAATGTCATGGATACAGAAGATTAAATTCTAGGGTAAAATCTTATCTATTTTTATACTTTAATTTTTATTGTATTTTATAACTCTAAATTACAAAAGGCTTTTTTTTTTTTAGTTCAGTGGACATAATACTTTCTTTTGGCTGCAAATGACCACAGAAAATAGACTTTAAAATTGACAGCTCTCTCTCTATAAAACTAGCATGTTTAGATATATTTGTGGTTCTTTGCTGTGAAGTTATACAAAACTTCAACTCAAATGACATTAGGCATCCAAATAGCAAGCATTTAATCCAGCAAAATGTAAGATGTGTAAGTCTCAGTTAGCTGCCTAGGAGAGGGATGRGAATGGCCCAAGCATCCCCTGTTTTCCACAGGGGCAGATGACCCCCTCTGTGATACTTGTGTTCTTCACTGCCTTGGAGGGCAGMCTAGGGGAACTCTCTCAGGCAGAAATCTGCCCCAGCTGAGGGAAAAGGATAGTTCACATTAAGGCTTTTAACTTCCTTCCAGCAGGGAGAAAAGGAAACCCCAGGATCATTTATGAGTCCTGTGTATGCGTATTTGCAGAGAGGCACATGCGTGCCTCGATGTTTGCCAGGCTCTGAACCAATTTACAGTAATTGTGCTTTACAGAGTGGCAGGGCTGGGCTGGTACTTGGGGTTATGGCATACTGGCACTTCTCCCAGCCTGTCAGCATGTACAATTGGATCTTATTTTTCATTCCTGCTCCTGCTGTGAAAAATAAGCCTTAAAAACATTTATTGAAGTGCAGAGTGAWGCAGCAGTGTCCGCCCACATTTGCAACCTGAGCCAGAGCCAGTGAGAGATGTGAGCTGGCCCTTCCATTTCCACACTTATTGTGGGGGTTATATGACAGCAGTACAGGAGTCAATATTAAGTGCTACTTTGCAAAAGAGTGGGGAGGAATCACAGCAGGAAGATTTACACATCTATCTCTGAGTGGCCCTTCATTGCCATGCAGATGGAGCTGRGTAACAGTTCATCTCCCTCTTCTTGGAGCCATAAATAGCATCCCTGCATGCCAGTGCATATCCCACTCATCTTACACTTAATTTTTAGCTTACAAATAGATGTAAAGCCCAGATGTATGGTTTGTTACACTGTTAATATCATTTCTGTATCAGCTTAATTTGAACAACATTTTCACTACCTTTTGTGTTAGATTTTCTCCTAGCAGAAACTTATCTTTACTGTGTTCTAAATTAAACTTTCATGCCTTTTCAGCCTGCATACATTTTTTTAKTCAAGGATTATACTGGAAATATTAAGGAGTTATTAGAAATTATGATTAATCAATTTTATTACAATAGCACTTAGAAGTCCCTGCTGAGACAGGAGACCTATTGCACTGGGCACTGTAGGGACACATAAAAGACTGAGTTTCTGCTTCAAAGAGCTGAAAATTGGACCAGAAAAGACATGTTTCTCTTGGCTTCAAGGGAAACTGAATAAGGGTTTTTGCAGTATTCTTGAGCAAGCTGGAAGCCCCATGTTTCATTGAAGCCTTTTCTTTTTAATTCCACTGTTTCATAAAAAATATATAATGAATGAAGCTGTATTGAATTTTTAGTTAAAAGAATCTCAGTCTGTCTCTGCTCTGTCCCCCCACAGCCTGCTCCTTTTGGTCTCTTCATTCTTCCTGTGCAGGAGCTGTACAACAGCCCTGTATTCTCTGTTCAGCAAACCTTTTCAAACAGCTACATTTGTGTCTTCTCATCACATTTCTAATATTGAATTTTCACGTTTCAAAAGCCATTTTACTTCTCATTCTTGTTAGCTCTGTAGTTATGGGAAAATAGTCAAAACTTTCAAAGTGGCAAAGAAAAGGAGCAAGAAGGGAATGTCCTCCCCTCTGTCATTTTCCTCTCTATCAGCTCTCTTAGCAGAGGAGTTATCAAAATGCTGCATGAGAACTGCAATGGTTAAAGACTATGCTCTCTCTTACCACTAACCTTAAATCAGTTTTCTTCATTGTACAAGAGGAGTAAAAAGGCAGGGAGCAGAGCTGCAGATTATTGCCTCTGTTGATGCAAAGGCAGAGAGAAATCTACCTTGGGAGACAGAGTAGAATAGCCAAGTTCACAAAGTAAATCCTCCTTTGTGCTTGGGTTTAGCCTTATGCTTCCAAGGCTCCTGCTCTGCCTCTGGTGAGTTGTCCCTCTAAGCTCTCTGCCACCACTCTCAGCAGCTGGGAAGAAGCTGAAATGAGAAGGTAAGGAGAAGATATATGTGGGGGGCAGCCCCAGAGGGTGCTGGGCAAACTTTGAAGGGACTGATCAGTGCAGRCAGTGACAGAGCAAGTTCCAGCCAAGCGTGATTGCTGCTAAGAAGAAACGGCCTTGTTTTAACTTGACTATTGTTCCCTGATAWTCTGTGAAACTGGAGTGGAATTCAAAGCAGCATTGGTCTGGGCATTAATCTGAGCACAGTGGTTCCTTGCAACTTGCTCTGATCTCCAGTGCCTTTAATCTTGCAGTAAATTTTGATTTGATTTCTCACTATGATATACCTCCCCATGGAGGGGGACAAAGGAGAGCTGAGGGAAACTGCCCAGGCCAGTGAAGTATTGGAGGACCTGCTTGAAGCCATTGTGAAGAAAAAAAAATACAGATTCTCAGGCACTGTAATGTATTTTCTATTGTGAATAACAAGCTGAAGGTTTTAAATTGAGTAAAACAATTGGCTAAGTCACCTTCTGAAAATGAACTACTGAACAGGAACGCAATCTCTCCCGTGAATTTCCRCAGACAACAACCGAGCTCCCTGCAGTCTCTATCACACAAAAACCTGTTATTATCTTTCTGTGGAAACTGGTGAGTTATATTAGCTGTCTCAGAAACTCCATCAGGACTCTTTCTGTCTGTTTCAAGGCAGCTGGCTTTCAGGGTGTGAGCAGCATCTCCCCTCTAGGTGTGAGTGTCTCAGTCCCAAGCTGGTTGCACAGCTCGTGATGCTTTCTCAGGCAGACCAGGGCTGGGTGGTCCAAACCCAGGCAGCAGGACTGGGAGCCAGCTCCTTCCCCACATTCCTTGCTGCCAACATTTTCCTGCTTCTCCTGGGGGAGGAAAGCTGCAGCCTTCCACGTGCAGCTGTGCCAGGCTCTGGCAGGATTTTGTTCTGGCAGGGGTAGCCCAGGTTGCCCTCAGCTGGGCAATGCTGCTCAGTGGTGGAAATGTGGTTGTGCCCCTCTTCCCTTTGGTTCATGACATGCTGCCAACAGCCTTGTCTTTTACTCAGTCTAGTGAAAACTTGGGATCAGTGTGGTTCTGCCACTTCAGTGCTTTCTTGGGAAATACAACGAGGCAGCCTCTTGCCAGCTGCTCAACTACRGAGCCAAATGGAGCCTCTGAAAAGATTTTGGACTGTGTATGTTTCTTCCTCATCCACAAATTCTAGGAAGGCTCAAAAAAAAATTTAAAACCTTTGTAAATTAAATTATGCTGCTGTGATAATTTTGTAACCTTCTATTCTCATTCTGTACAATTTCCAAACAATGAGCAAGTCTTTAATGGAAAATTAATTGGAATCTTTCAACACTTTTAAAATGCTTTCACTCTTTTTCTCCCTCCTGTATCAGGAATTTTATTATAATTTATATTTCCCATTTGTGTTGGGTGAATTTACATCTCTTCTTCAAAAAAATTAAACCAAAATGAGTGGGATTATTTCTTAGTGGTAATCATGCCTGAGGTGAASCTGTTGCTATAATGCTTATGGATTATTTAGGAACGAGCACAACAGGAGGGTGGACTGCTCTTGGCCACTCAGTCAAACTGGCAGCAGCTGAGGCTCACAGAGSAGCCCTTGGTGCCAGGGTCCTGGCAGGGGCTAGAGAGCCATTTCTGTGCCCTGAGCACCAGCTGCAGCTCTGCTCGCCTGTCCTGGGGCCACATCAAGGCACTCCAGGTAGCTGAACTGTCAGTAATGGGATATTCAACMGCAAGTTTTAATAAACAGGGTAGTTCAAGGCAGATGTCTGGATTGAACCTGAAGCCAAGGTGAAAGCAGGAGGTGTCTTTCAGGCACAGGAGATTTACAGAAGAAGAAAGGATAGTAAGCATAATAGGAGGAGTGGATTATTTTGTTCATTTCTTTGATGCCATAGAGTCGCTGTGTTCTGCTGTTTGCAGGTTCTTGGTGCATGCCTCCAGTTAAATTTTCATGGTATTCCTCTCCCCACTTAGCCCTGCTGTGTTTCCTTGCCCTGTAGCACCAGGGAACAAAACKTAATAATGGAACAAACACAGCAATCACTTTAATCTAATGCTGCCCCTCTTTCATTATTTAGTGAGTTACATCCTGGGCTGCTGACAAGGGTGATCTTSAAAATAAGTTTAAATGCATATTTACATAAAATCCACACTCCGTGTGTGTATTTAAGTTGGTCATTTCAGTGCTCTTCTGTGCACTCAGTTCTCCTCTTAGGAGAAAAAASTCCTCATTCAGTGAGGACATGAATAAAAGGAAGAGGGAACAGGCACAAACATGAATTCTTGAAGAAGAACTTTATACACATAATATACATCTTTAAGCTCAGCTTCTTGCATTTTTGGAAGGTTTGCATCAGCCTTATGCTTAATATTGCCTTAACTTACAGCTGCAATTTGTAGTATTATCCTACCTTCAAAAACAAAGTATCTTGAGGATAAGTTAAATCAAGATAGTGCTACTATTGTTTGGTGAAATATTTATAATTAGTTGGTGTCATGACTTAAGAAAATAGCAAGACAATCCTAGTATTCTTTTCTTTCTTCCCACAAATTCTGGGAGAATGAGTGTCAACKGCAGAATTGGCAAAATATTGAGCTTTCAAATGAACACAGTAATGAAATAAACAGGCAAGCTGATCACAGTATGAAGACATACTGATCATTCCCTTGGCATGTCTAGATTTAGTACTAATTATTTATGATACTTCATACTGTGATAATGAATGTTCTTTGGTATGCTTTGGAAAGCTAATGAAGTTCTACTGCCAGATTCTGACACCTTTCTTTTTAATTATCTAGCAGTTGTCATGTGCATGGCTTCCATGATTTAAGAAGGAGAACCATGTCTCTAAACATGGAAAAGAGAAACAAACTTTGGCTGTTCAAAAAATTGGACAAATATATGACATGGGACAATCTGTTTGAAAGAAAGGGTTTGCACTGATGTTCTGTGAAAGCAAGGAATAAATCTATTTTGATTCAAGAGAAGTCTTTCTGGAAGGGTTAATCAAAAAGAGCTCCAGCAGAGGACACAAAAGCATTTAGAAGAGGCACAATGAATTTTGACTGCCTTTGAATCTATTTATCAAAGCCAGAGCTGTTCCCATTTCAACGCAGGTGGAACAATAATAAATATCGAACAAAGCAACTCAATCTGTATTCAGAGCATTTCAATACATGGAAAGTTAACTGCAAAAAGAAAGCAAGCTTGCAGAGTCAGACCTATTGACTCCTGCTACTTCTATTTCTCATTGAAAATGAGTGGTGAATGGCACACAGAGATCTGCAAGATATTTACATTATTGCCATTAACATATAACAAGAAGCACATTCAGTAATGTGACTTTATTATTTAACAGAATCAATAATCTTGTACATCATAGGAACCTAATTCAGCTGTAAACCTTGTCACTTTCTTTCATTCTGAGTGACTAACTTTACATGTCAAATTTCAGGCTYGGTAGGACCATGTTATTTTCCTACCTGACACTTATCCCTCTAGGAGGGACTTGTTTGCCATGAACCCTGTATGATTAGAAACTGCTTCTTCTGTGGAGGACAGGCAGCAGGAAGACTCCAGTTTCCAGTGGTGAGTTCTGGCTGACACAGGTACCATTCCCTGTGAGCAGGCAAGTGTGGCAGCAGCGACTCTTCCTGGCAGTCCTCGGTCACAATCTTTTTAGGACCGCAGTGTCTGCACACCCTTCCTCCCTTGGATTTTTCTCCCACTGTCACACTATAGTAGATACTTACAGAAAATCACTGGAGAGAATTCCACCTGCCTCAGGCCAGGCACAGCTGAGGCTGATGCCTGCCAGGTACTCAGCAGAGATTGTCCTAAAGAACTCTCCTCTCCTGAGGCAGCCTGGGGTCTGCATAATCCCTACTTCAGCCACAAATCCAAAGCAGGTCCTTGATGACATAAAGGGAAAGCAAATGAACAAAACCTGGATATATTGGGTCATTATAAAATGCAGTTAAACACCTAAAGGACATCATCAGATCACTGACAAAAATAACTAATGTTCAGCAGTTCACTGCTGCTGCTGTCTGGACAGAAACCAAACCACAACAGCTCTCACCCCACCCCTCCAAAAAAAGCCCAAACCCAAATACACAACCTCCCCCTCAAGAGAACTTAATCCAAATTTGTAGTGTATGTGTCTTCTGGCCAGATCTAAAGTGCTCTGAGACCGATGGCAGAGACTTCATTGCCTTCAATGCCTCCTCTGGCTTTTGGGTCAAGTCAAGCAGTCTAAATGAGTCTTTTATCTCCATGATTAGTGCCTTGCAGCAGATGATAAAAATTCAGTCTCTCTCTTCTGTCTTGAAATTTCCAAGGCTTATGGGTTTTGTCTGATTTCACCTGAGTGTTCAGCAAACAGCTTGGCACATCACTGTTTGCCTTTGGTGATTTGATCTGTCCTTTGGGCAGCCACTCAGGCACTTTTTCATTTCAGATGTCCTCATTCACAGCGCGCTGCAGCATTCCTCAAAGCTGGTTCAGACCCTGAGAGCAAAGCAAAGCAGTGGATTTTAATTTTGAGTTGCAGCTGCTGTTGTCAAAGTTCAGTGCATTAAGCATGGATTTCATTTTTACTGCTCTCTCACAACACCAGGAACTACATTAACTACAAAACACATGTGCTTAAAGTAAGTAAAGTAATGGAGAAATATATTGTTCTGGTTATTTGAAATGTCGCACAAGATCTTGGGCTCATTTCAGTAACACAATGAAACAAAGCTGCAGTTTCCACAAAGGCATAGTTAGGGATGCTTAAAGTGAATAGATTAAATGTTCTTTCATTTTCTTTTGTTGTTGCTTCACAGCAGTGCAGCAAACAACTGCCTCCATGTTGTAGCTATGAAGTTATGAAGCATTTTTCTCACTGCCTTCCATTTTGTGGGAGTTCAGGAGAGAGGATTTGATGATCCCCGGCCTCATTTGCAGCCATATCCCCTCAATTCAAATTGACCAGTTCTGTATCATCCTCTACTCATCTATTTTCTCAGCTCAAAAGCCATTACACTGCAGCTAATTACCGTATTAAACTGTAACTTGAATAAACCAGGAGATAGGAAATGGAATGGGTTGGAGAAGAGCCCACAGTCTCTGTAAAGGATGGCTTGGACACCAAATGTACAGATGTTAAGGTGTAAATTCTCCAGCTGGCTAACTCAGAAAGAAAGAGCTGCACGGCCTTGTGGGGCTGCCATGAGTAAAGGTRAGCAGGCTGTAATCCCAGTCTCTTCTTTCCTCCTAGCCTTCCCCAGATGCTTCTGTTCCCATTGGTAACGTTTTTCATCTTTCCTGCTCTGCTTTTGGAGGCCTTTTCTCACCCTTTTCATTCCCTAGCTGTGTCACTGAATAGGTGAGACAATGCCCAAGACAGCCTCAGTGCCTGGCTGGCAGAAAGGAGAAGGGAGGATTGGTGTTGCTATGGAGCAATGTGAAGGTGACTTCAATCCCTTTATATCATTTTGGCTGCAAAAGTGTTGCAGGGGAAATCTGCAATAATCCTATTAGTTCTTCTATTTTTTTCCTCCCTTGACTTTTAAAAAATTAGTTCTCTAGAAAAAAAACCAAAACATTACAGAACAATAATGTAAAGTGTTGTAAAGCTCGTCCTGTATATCTGACTGCTCTATTCCACAGACATACTCAGTACATCTCTTTCTGTGACCATCTCTACAACCAGAGTTGTAATACACATCAAAAGTTGTTCAGCTCCACTCATTTCTAGGCCCCATATTTAAGAGATTCATATTATGGAAATAATTTTCAAGTTTGAAGTGTCTTCCTGAGCATTTCATCCCTGGGATCTCATGTGATTACTTATCTAAATCTTGTTAGTGGTGGATTCCTATGTTGCCAAAAAAAAAAACCCAAACCCAAACAAACACTATTTGAGGAGCTGGCTACAAAAGATGGATTGATATTATCATATTACCAAGCAGAGATATGTAATAAAATGATAGTTCTTTTTATATAGTTCCTTTTCTTCTTGTTAAAGAGGATTTTAAGGCATCAAACCAGCTCCCAATAAGCAGATGTTCATGATGCAAGAGAGAAAAAACATTTTGTTCTTGTCACCCTTATTGGAAGTCTCAGTCCAAAAGGCAAGGAATGAATATAGTAGACCAAACCAGTGGAACTGTGGCACTCACTAGTTCCTCCAACATTTCTGAACTAAGTTTTMAACCTTTGCTGCCTCTGCAAGAAGTTTCCTTGGTTGCAGTGGAGACTGCACCACCGTGCCCTGTGCAGCTCATGCTCAGGACTTGTTGCTGTCAAACAGGCAGTGCAAACCAGCCTGAGAGATCACTCACTAATCAATTAACTCAATGATAAGTTAAATAAGATACAAAGGTTGGCCAAATATGAAACAGCCCCGTGTTCCCACTTACTTACTTCTCATCTCCATTTATTGACCTGATTGCATGAAGTACAGAAACTATCCTTCAGATTTCAGGGAACAAAAGAGATGAGTTTCTTCCTTGCAGCAGATTTTGAAGATCCTTTCCATGGGGTTGAGTTCTTGACATTTTCATGTACATCTCTTCCAAATATGAAGGTTTATTCTCTCCTCAAGTGTTCGAAAATTTTTTTTTTTTTTGAAAGCTCCCATTTTCATATATTTGTTTAGCTTTTCCTTTTTTTCTTTTTTTTTCCTTTGTTTCTGAAACCCTTCAGAAGCACTGTAAACCAAAAAGCACTTGAAGGCCATAACTGACTATAAACTATAACCTCCCCTCAGCAGTGTATGGACTTTCCTTGAACTGACTGGAAGAGAGCTTTCAATGAATAATTTCATCACCCTTCACTAGCCTTTACATCCTTTTCCAGAGATGGAATTCTGAATGCTATATTTTTAATCTGTTCCTGGGATTTCCTTTAATTCTGTCTGTGTGCACCCTGTGGGAGTCTTTCAGTATGCAGAAGTTTTACACACACTCTCCTGCCGCCTATTACAGACAATCCCAACTAGAAACTCATTTAGGTGACTTGAAACTGCAGAGATGTGAGTAGCAGCTGAGACGTGTCCCATATTTGCTGTGAACTGGTCTGGCTGAAATGCAGATGCAAGCAATTAGAAAAAGATGCACAGGCTTAACATCCTGCTTTGCAGAGTTACAGAGCACAGACAGACACATATGAAATATKAAGGACGTATCCTTGCCAACTTCTGAATAAATTATTAGTTACTCAACCAAATGATTGGTTTGATGYAGTTTTGGATTAGTGTCTCATGACATGTTCGGTCAAAACTTAAAGTCTGAAGCCCCAAAGTACTGATGCTCAGGTTTCCAATACAGCCCAAGGCAGAAGTTTACARACTTTTCAACTCTGAAATTTGGTACCTTGGGATTGGGAGGTTTGTTTTATACAAGATAGGCTTTGGAAGCCTGAATTCACAGATAATGATATACCAAGAAAATGCCAGGGAGTTAAACTATTCCAGAGTAGGTTTTCCATAGAATTAATAGCAGAAAATCACATTTGTGGTATGATGCAATTGTCTCAACTTGAATCCCTCAGTGTGAGACAGATGATGCATGGAGAGAGTTGGGAACTGCATAATGCATGAGCTGAGAAAGAATAGTTTTTGTTTAAATGTAAGGTTGAGAAAAACTGCACAAAATTTAAGAGATAATGAAACAAGCCAAAGCTGTTTTTTTACGTTTTATTTTTTACATATTTCCTAACCAAATTAATATCCAGACACAAGTACAGACAGTGTAACATGGAGCCACTGTGCATTATGAAACCTGGCAAAAATGATGGCAATTCATCACTTCATGCTTCATGGCATTTCCCAGCTCAGAMTGACATTTCACATCACTGACAGAAACTGCTGTGCTCTCTGCCTGAAAAATCTAGAAAACTGTCCTCATAGATGAGGAAGGACTTTTGCTTCAGCTGCACACGTAACATGAGCATGCAGAGTCAACRTGTGCCTACCAAGTAACATTGCTATGTTATGGAAAGATAGTCCAGGCCATCCATTGAAGTATAAGCATTGCTTATTTTTGTTGTTGTTTTTTTCCCCCTCACATTTAGGGTCATTGTTGTATTATTGAATCTTTCTTTTCACTGTGATAAATAGCACCACAAGTAACAAGTTGAATGTGCAGCTGTTGCCATAAATGGGTCACTATATTGCTACTAGGAAAATATGACAGACTTAAAAGCTGAGGGTGGGGAAACACAAAATAAAACATCAGATGATTCCAAAGGCTTTTGCAATGTTGGCCACTCTTTCAAACACCATATGTTCAATATCATCTGTACCCACAAAAATTTCTGATATTTCAAAAGCTGTCTGCAAGCTTTGCAGCACAGATGCTGTATTTTCCCTTGGTATTACCATGGAAATGGATAAGTTTGGAGGCAGAGTAGCAGCTCAAAATCTCAGCAAACTTGGATAGTCTTTTCCCTTCCCCTTCTTACTTTTTCCCAGTCAAGAATTGGAACGTATTCTCCTGCTACTGAATCTGTTGCAAAGGAAATCTTAGATGGAGACCAAGAGGATGTATCTCCTTGATATCTCCTTGACAAGGACAATGACAGACCTGACCATACTGCCCATAAAATCTCAAAAACCTCATGAGTTAATCATACAACTGTCATGAAATATTTAACTTGCAGCCCACAGAGCTTATTCATTATCCCAGAAATAGTCAGACAAAGAGGTTACTATCATGTGTTTGAATTTTGGGACAGTCCTGTGCTGTTATAATTTACTTTATAAATAAATTATGTGTAGTCAGTGCTACACAATGATGGCAAATAGGTAGCAGCAACCTTGGTAGCACGATTCGTAAAAGCACATCTTCCAATAGTACTGGTGTGCATGTGTGTATGAAGAAGGAAACTTTGGGGTGAAGGGAAGATGTCAGGGAGTTAATGAACACTTTTCCAATTCAAGTCAAAAGACAGTAATTCTAGACATGGATGATAAACAGGTTGCCACAGCAATAAGTAAAGTTATCCCCCTCTTACTCTTTCATCACCTGAACTCTGCAAAACTGCAAGTGGCACAGGAGGTTTATATGGTAATATATGTGAGAAAAATCCTGACTGAGCAATCTGCCCTGAGTGGAGCCATAAATGCTCTGTTGCTGTGTAGTCTGCCATAATAATTCAACATTTTTCTTCACAGTTATGACTGTTCCTTTAGCAATGCAATAATTTTTATTCCGTCATAAATGCAGTTTTGATAAGGCAGAATACTGAAAGTGTATTCATATTTATTCTATACCTTACAAGCTCTATTGGAATTATTTTGGTTTTAGATTCATCTCTTGCTCATGTATCCCAGAGCTTTCTTTATGGCACCAAACTTAGAAGTGACTTTTTCCTTGGGTTTCTTTCTGCTTTATGCCGCTCACCAAGTCATCAAAATTGAGCATGAATTACTATGAATCCCCTCACCCCCTCCCATATGGCTCAAAATACCTTAAAAATGAGTAGAATCTTTATGAGTCATTTACAACTGGGAAAACAGAAAACAAAGAGGAAATGTTAAGCCTGTGGCCACAGAGTGAATAACAGAGTTTGGACTAAAGCTCTAATTTTTCAAATCTGCAAAAAGACTTAATGAGTTCAGGGCTGTGTTGTGTAGACGTAACCACTGTGCTGGAGTGGGCACTTCAGGCAGGGCAGGGCAGGCTTTCATCAGCACTAGACCTCCTCCCTAATGCACAATCCCTGTGTTTGACCCAGTATTGGATAAAAAATGCTGTAACTCATCTMCCATGCCTTGCCCCCTTGTATGAATTTTACAAAAAAAGTTATACTATGAATAATATTTGCAGAGCTGGTTACAGAATAGCCAAGCATTAAAACATGCTTGGTAAAATAGAGGGATAAATGTGGGGGTGAAAAGAAAAGAAAATTAAATGAGAAGGTTATTTTTTAAATGARAAGCTTATTTATTAAAGGAGAAGGTTATTTTTTGGAAAGAAATTTAGRTGTTTTGTTTACATTTGTTATTGTTAGACTGTTATTTGTTGTGTCACAGTTAGTCTTGGCCAGCATAGACACCTATACATACTTCATGCCTAGAACTGAGAGCACCACTGCCCCTCTCTGTGATGATTTAAGGTCTGCCAATGTTTGCCTTCATGCATGAACAAACGCAGCCAAAATGGGCTATCTGGAAGAGGATGTTTAAGCTCACTTGAGATATTACCTTTGGGAAAGCAGAAAAGAAAAGGGATGGCCCAGCTGAGTCAGATCTGATAGGGACATGGAAGAAAAGAATGGAGGGTGTCTTTATTCAGGGCTTTCTCACAAAGGCATATATTAAAAACTAACAGTAAAAATAACAAAAAGAGAGAGGGAGATTGGTCCAAAACAAGAGGGAGCAATGGAAGAGGAAATAGTCCAGTGCTTTCCACTTCAATCCTGCTTTGGTCAGGACTCATAAGAAGTATATCCTTGGTCATTAACTTTTATGAAGTGCTGATTTCCCTTTTGGCTTCCACCCGTCCGTCAGCCCTGCAGCAAGGGCTGCCATTCTCACACAGCTGAGCCAAGCAATTGCTCAGTGTGATCCTCCAGTACAACATTTTCTCTCTACCAACCTCTCCCCTCTCCCTAATAGCCCTGAGACAGCCGTGCTCTGTCTGACTGAATGGCCACTAATGGCCCAACTGCTCTTAGCAAGACTTGGCAGGTTTGTGTGCCAAGACTTTAAATGTTGCTGTTGTGTTTAGCACTGTTGGGTATACAGTGCCGTGGAAAGAAGCACAAGGCAGCTGGGTGCTCTCAAGCACTTTCCCTTCYTTGTGTGTGTAGCTTCTTTACTCACTGTACATCACCTGAGGCTTGTGTCTACAGCACTCTGCAAGGTGCAAGTCAGGGCTGGAGGAGGTCTCTAGGGCCATTTAGAACAGTTTCTGTGTTGGTTTTCAGAAAACAAAACAATTCTGAGATGAGAAAATTTTGACCATCCCATGTTAGGTGTTTTCTGCTTTTCACAGAAGAGCACAGGTGGGTCTGAAGCCTAAGTTGCAGTAGAATAAATCACAATTTCCTTCATAACCTCACCATTTTTCCACAATTCACACAATTTAAAGTATCAGACTGAAAAAGCCTCATGCTATGTGTTTTATAAACATTCAGGGAAAGAAAAGGATATCCCTGTAAACTATATTCTATRCAGAAGGGGTTTTGACACTCCTCCTAAATGACTAAGGAGCAGGGAAACAAAATTACATGTTAGTAGTAGTCAAGGGATTATATTAAAAAAAAACCAAACAAAACTAAACTAAATGCCCCCAAACTAAAATCCYCAGAAAATGGCACTCATCTGATAACTGGTGGAGGGAATGTGGGTCTATGTGTGGGACCTTGTATTCACAAACTGGTCATGCAAGGGAGTGTCCAAGGAAAGCAGACATTCCTAGAAAGGAAGTCTGGGATTGTTCAAAGTACCTATATATCCTTAAATGACTCTCAGACAGTCACCAGACCTTTTATTGTCTTTGTTTTTGTCACACCAGGAGGTTTAAAATCACACTTGCATGGCAACCAGAAGGATAATGGGTAGAAGCAGACTGGGAGTTGAAAATAAGGCKGCCATCCTTAATGGCCAGAGTGCACACCAGTGCTGCTAACATTCAGCAACTAAAATCAGAACTTTGACTGAACAATTTTCTCTCAGGAAAACACTCAGTAGTTTTTCATCAAACGTTGTAAAGAAACACAGATTAAAAAATAGGTACAGCAAATAGAGAGATAGTTTTATAAAAAGGCATTTTTATTTAAGTGTCTGCCCTAGAACAAACTGGGAAAAACAGGAGGAGGATATGTTTTCATACTACAGAAATCAAATGAAACCCATGGAAGAGATTAGTTTTTAAAGATTTAAATACATGTCATCTTCATACATTTTCCTCTCAAAAAAACCCAAAGAAAACACTTTAATTAGGTATTCTTTTTCAGATTCTCCTTCTTAAATAAGAAAGGCTCCCTTTTTAGACAGAACTATTTTTGCATCTTAAGTGATGAATTGGCTTCTGTAGCCTGAATTCTAAATCTCTGCACTGAAAATCCAGTTTTGTTTAGGGTTTTATGAATTCAAGAAATGAGTAAAGAAAAAATGTAGTGCATTAAGACTTAAATAAACTAAATACTTTGTCCAGCAATACATTATATGGAGCCATTTGTGATACTTAAGACGTAATATGAGCCAATTCATACTCATTCAGCACCATTTGAGTGTGTCACTTCTGGGTCACTTCATTGCTAGATGTCACTGTGTATGACCATCACATCACCCTCACTTTTCCCTTTACCAGTGCTGTTTGTACACAGTACAGTGTACAGAAAATTTGCCTTTCTTCCTGGGAAGATACTTCTCCAGGCTGTAYCAGTCTGATTTTTAGGAAGGAAATAATTAACCTCGTGCTTCTGTTGAAGACCTCAGTGGCCCCGTGTGGAAACGAGGGTGCTTCCGTCACTCACCTCATCAGGAAACCCAGCACCTCTTTTTTTCCTCTTTGCAGCTCTGCTCTTRCACAAAGGATAAACTTCTCAGAGACTCACTGTCAAGGAGCAGCAGCCACACAAGTCCTTCCCTGAGAAATCTGGCAGTAGGTTATTGGAACAGAGAGGGAAGTCAGTGGTGCTAATAATCCTCCTGCAGCAAGGCAGAAGCTGATATTTTAATAAACATTGCCTTTTAGTATGAACTTTTTCCCTCTCATGTTAAGAGAATTGTTTATATATAATAAGGGRAAAAAATCCAATTCCCATGTCGCAAAAAAAATTTTCTTCTGTGGGTCATTGGAGCTGAAAATAAACCAAGCTGGCTGCCTCTGGGGATTTATTGAACTTCAAGTGCCCATGACTTATTCCATGATTACAAAAAACAGAATAACTTTCAAATTTGCTACATGACAGACTGAAACAAGGTCCTCAATGCTGTTGCATGCTGGATAGAGGAAAAATGGAAAGACCATATCAACTCTAGTACAAAACATGGCTCTGTTTTAGTTCCCTAGCATGCAGTGGCCATTGGACCCAGTGGAAAAAGGCTTAAAAATTATATCTGATTTAAAGAGGAGGGATTTAAAAGTAGCTGTGCATGCACTTCACAAGGTTTGCCATCAGGAAGCAAATGAACTCTTTGTGCCTTGTAAGATCCATGCAATACAACAGTGCATTGAGWGTAGTGGATGCAGAAACAAAGATGTTAAGAAGTGTTTTTTTTGAATACATAAAAACCAAAATGTATAGCACGACTTTTTCCTCCTGATTCTTTTGAGGGTGGAAGAGAAAAATCATTGCTGCAAGGAGAGTGCAGATTGAATAACACTCTGGGAGCTTTTCCAAATGTAATGAAATAAAAAGGTCTCAGAAACAAGGAATACTCTGAGCATCACACCTTTCCCTACTCTTCCTGAGAGAGCCACTGAAGAGTTAATGTTGCTTCTCCCCTCCCAAGGTGGGTAATTAGAATAAAAGTTTGCAGCTGTAGATCCTTTTTAACTACCTCCAGTCCTAGGTGAAATGCAAATGGTGTCTTTGCAAGCTGGGGCCGTGCTTGGTTAGTGCTTGTGCAGCTCTTTGTCCATAGGGGTTACACAAATATCTTTTTTATTTGTTGCAATCAGTAAAATCTAGATCTCTGCTCCTGACTAAGGGCTTGTTGTGACATGATAAACACATGTTCTAGCTTTGGCTTTTGCAAATATTAAAGGGGATGCTATGTGTAGTGCATTATAATAYAATGTTAACTTTTGCAGAAGTAGCTATAGTTGTGAATTAGTTACTAATGCTTTTATTTTTGTAGCTAACTGGCAGTAGTTAAAATATATCGGACATTTGAAGTATGTCTATACCTCTGTGTGAAGTAGGTGATGTTGATTTAGAGTACTTGAGGTTAACTTGCAATAACTGAAATAACTAAACTGTCTGAYGGTCAGGTAACATCTGGGGAATGGGTGTGCCAAGGCCCCTGCTGCTGACACTTGGACTGCCAACAACTGTCACCTGCTGAAGCCATGGAACAGGGGCTCTGCTTTATTGACTTTGTCCCCTATTGTCCTTTCTTACATTTTTAGAAATTCAGCTGAGGATTGGGCTTCATTTCTCACACGTGATGACGTTCTTCAGCTGCTTGGAAGCCGCAGGTGAATTCTGTAAGTACCTCCTGACTGTTCATAACTCTGCAAGCCATAGATGGAGCACTGCAACACCTCAGTTACACCCCAGATGCTGGAAATGTGGGACACATCTATGAGAGAGTGGGAGAGTGCTGCAGATTGAGGGAGGATGAATCAGGGGATTAAGGCAATGTATTTGTCTGCAGGACAGTCCATACTCCTCAGCAGGGGGACGTGTCAATGACCAAGGCCTGCAGCTCCTCTTGTGAATATATCTGTAGTTGCTCACACAGGAGATGGTCCCTGTATAAATTTCAAAGTCTCAAAATCAATGCACTGGTAAAAAGGATAATGGAGGCTAAGGCTGCTTTCATCCAGTCCCTGCTCCACCAGTCTTATTTCATTCCTTGCACCTTACTGAAAAAGCTGAAAGAGTTAGGTGAAAAAAATTTGAGTGTATCAAAATAATGATATTCTTCTTCAAGAATGAAGATGAGAAAGAATGGCTGATATTTTATACACTTTTTATGMGTTTTTGTCTTTCTGGGAGAATCATGAAGATCGATTACTCACAATTAGTTCTTAAGGGAATTAATAATTAATTAGTAGCATGATGCCCATCTGTTTCTGTATTTGATGGCTGTGTGCCACGGTGCCAATCTCTGCAGTGGTGCCCTAGAATCCAAAACAGTGAAATTGGGGTTGCTGGCCCTGGAGAAGAGGGGTCAGTGGGGGAAGGTGCTGATAAGATCCCTGGCCTGGTCAGGTGTGGGAGCTGGTGGGTGGCTGCGGTTCAAGAACTGGCCCTGGGAGCACAGGTGAACGTGGCTCCCTTAAAAAGAGGCTCAAGTGACTCCTCTTCTGTGTAGTCACAGCTGTAAAGTGATTTGGCTTCCCTGCGCAACCCTGGACTTGTTAAAATATAATAGGGAGGGAAATGGAACATTTACAGAGTAGGAAGAGATGTTAGTGGTAATGGTCTGAGTTTCTCGCCTTTTCCTCTTTTTTTTTTTTTGTAAGTGTTCTTGATTGCTAAATTGCTGTGCTTGATGGAGGAAGGGGAAGAATTTTCTTTCTGCTCCTTCTGCTAGAAAGAATTTAGAGGAATGGGAAAGGAGTCAGGAGCAGGGAGCCAAATGGACACTCATGGACACTACCACCTTCTACCTAGTGAAGGTGGTAGTGTCCATGATTGTGGGTATCATCTATAAGACTGTTCAAGGAAGATGGGAAGGACTGAAAGAAAAAAGGAAGAGATGGAGGTGTTRGAACTGAAGTATCATCTTTTTCACCTCAGCCCAGTTAGTGAAAATCTGACACTTAACTTTACCTTCTCTGCTGTGTCTTTACTTTGAAAACCTCACTTCTAATAGAAGATATGATACTATTTGCTAATGGTTGCTCCAATGGATTGCTCCTTCATGCAGTCAGACCTCTCACATGTGCCAGTCTGCACTGAACACAGCCACTCTGGGAAAAGCACTCTCCAGAAAGCAGTCTGGCTTCCCTTTGAAGACATTAGGAATTGTCTACTCATTCTCTGAGTAATCTCATTTCTAATCTAAATAAGATCTGTCGAATTGGCGATATAAGATACTGTGCATCTGGTGTTGGTAAGAAATCCCAGTTTCTGTACAATTTCAGAGTAAAATGCAAAGTAGTGTGAAGAGTAGACTGAAAAAAAAGAATTAAATGGAATTAAGATTCAGGTCTAGCTTTTTCCACACTTATTTCAAAGTCTGTTGTCATAGCTACTGCAGCATAAGACTGGCTTAGTTTGTTCACTTTTTCTTTAAAGACATGTTCACCTTTTTAAGAAAATTGAAGTAACTAAGCAAATACCTGGAGAGAAAAAATCAAAGTTGTCCTTTGTGCAACCATAATTTTATCATGATTTATTATTTGGATCAGGGATATGCAGCCTCTATCAGATAGGAGCCTTTGTTCCTCAGGCCACAAAGCCAGAAGATAGTTCAATGAATATTAAAGTACTCTGTAGAGCAAAACAGTTGCAAACTTCAAAAGGGTCAAAATTCAGCATGGCTATGTCCCCTCGGTCTCACTTCCTAACATAAGTTATCTAAATATATTATTATGGCCTCAGACTTTTGGCTTCTAGGAACAAAATAACATTTTTATTTCTGGACTCAGGAGGTACCCAAGGTTTAGACATTTCTGAAAACATTAACCTTTTAAATTTGGCTGAAGCTGTGGCAGATACATGGCATTACTTAGCTCTTTATTTATATGGCTCATCTTATATCAATCTTTTACTCTAGAATTAATTTTTACATCCCATTATTGGACAATTAAGATGAAGCATTTTGCTTAGGTAAAATAGTGCTCTTTAGATTGGACTGGAAGTTGGAAGTCAATGATGATTTTATGGCAGGTCAGGCATAATTTCTGTCCCCTGAGTCAGCTGCTGTGCCTGGCCTGTGAGCTTGCTGCTGTCCCCTTTGCCTCTCCTGTGGCCCTGCCCCTGTGMATGGCTCATTTCTTGAGCCAGGTTCCTCAAGCCCAGGGCACTTGGGCCCTTAGCTGAGCTGGATCCTGGCTTACCACATCTGGGGAATTCCCTCTGGCCAAGAATTGCTTTTTATACACAATATGTCAAATGATAGGCACTGGCAGAGATCTTATCTCTCATTGCTSTAATGATCTGACAGATGGGGGTCTTATCTCAAGATGGAGAAAGGAACRTCTTGCTGTGCAGATAGGGAATATCTCTAAACCCCATGTGTCATCCACAACTTGATAACTTTGTTTCTGCTTTGCCTAGTGGCAAGTAGTTTTGTTTCCTTGCCCAATATTTTTGAACTATCATGTGAATACTTTGAATCATAATTTAGTCAGATTTTTTAATGTTCCTAAATCTCTAATTTCATATATGTGGTTTCCTAAGGTTTCCTCAAGCCAATAGCTGCTTTATTCCTTTACAGGGAAACTTTTTTCTATAAAAGTGAGTGAGAAATGAGGAGGAATCAAATAAGGTGTTAACCAGCTTCAAGACAGTTTTCTAGAACTTTCAAGCAGGCAACTCTCTGACAAGAGGCAAAGCACTGATTKTGCAAAATGCTTGAGCTTGCAGATAATCCTGAACCTATGAGATATCATTTGTAAGAACTGAAATCYATGCCATATTTAGCTTTCTGCTCTCTTTAAACATGGTTATTTAACTTGTTTGCTGTCCATAGGCTCTCTTGCTGGCTTAGAGATATGTATATACTTCACTGGATGTGGACCTAATTAAGCAAATTCCATCTGGTTTTGCCCCTGGCTTTTCTGGCTGATAGTGATGCAGTAATTCATGGGGATTGTATTTTCCCAGTTTTTACTCAGTTCTAAAAAATGAGATTAACTGTGTCTTGTGCACTCTTTCAAGGCACACAGAGTGGTTCTYCACACAATATACAGAGAAATAAATAAAGGTTTAATGCAGTATTTTACATATGGCAATAGTTACATGCTATRTATTGCTGGCTATGAAATTACTGACTCCAAGTGAAAGTTCTTTCATTTTCTTAATTGTAATGTTCTTCTGTTCTGGAGCTTGGCTCTCCTTAAGCACAATCCTGGAAACAAACACACTGTTGGTTAACTGGCTAGGCTGTGCTCCTGCTATTTGGAGGGTTTTTGTCCATTATAAAGCTGAATATGACTGTTGCTCAATATTTTGTGTTTTAAAAAATGACGATTCCTATGGCAATAACAACAAGCATGAGTTGGTTTGTGTGTTTTGGTRTAAGGGTTGGTTGCTGAAATGCCTAATTATCAAGCTTTAAGAGAATTGGGCTGGGAGGGGCAACATGCAAATGCATGTAARCAAGCATGCAATTACCCATTGATGTCAAAGTGAAATTTCATAGAAAAATCAGAGTTTTTGTCGAGCAATCACTTTTTAAAGAAACTAATTGAGCCATGTTTTGATGTGAGGCTAAAAATACTAAATGTACACCTGCACTTTCTTCCTCCTAGACACTTTTTGTGCCTAACATAGCAYGGATGAATTGGTTTACCTTACACCTGGCTGCTTGAGGGGTGAGCAGGGAGATGGATTTAGCAGTGCCTATCCCCCTTCATGTTAGGCTGCATCTCTTTAGTATTTAAAGAGCTGTTTCAGCTTTTCCTGAGCTCCCTGTGGCTGGCTGGGAGGCTCTCCTGGCAGACTGAGATGCCGTGTGAGTGAGAGGCTGTGGGAATCTACAAAATTAGAGGGTTTTGGGAAAGCTGCAAAATGCAGGCCCCAGAGACAGCACAACTGTGATTAGAGCTAAACAGCAGCCATGAGATAGGTCRGCAGAAAAAGTATTTMAACTGTAGAAAAGCAAGGAAAAATAGAACAATGGTCTGTGTCTTAACGCTTGTCTAGAATAGCTCTCTAAGCTACAGCAAAGTTTATYTAGCAAGATATAAGGAAGGTTAAAGCTTAATAATGGAGCTCTGTGCATTGTGTTTTAAGGCTTACAAGTAGGTATTGTATTTGAAATAAGCAAGCATTGTTTTAACCAAAAGGTACATGTGCTTATGGTGATTGGATAGAACTACTGTCAATGTGCTTTTGCTTTGTGTGATTGGTCAAGAAGTTTATGAAGTAAGTTGTAACATTAAGTTCTGTGTCTGCTGCCTGGAACGTGAGCTGCTGGCATCTTCCCATTGTCATAATCATGTAGTGAGACTGATGGTGAAAAATGAAACAGCTCAAGGCCCGTTCCTCAGCAGCCCCATCCCGTTCATGGTCTGTAAG
>JACDOX010000017.1:3030932-3105222 GCA_014549065.1 Cardinalis cardinalis
CATGTAAAGCCCTTGTACAGCACAGAGTGCTTTCCCCTCACCTGCTCATGGGGCTGTGTATGCTGGACTGGTGCGGATGACCCTGGGAAGACAGACAAGTGTGCACCAGGGCCCCTAGGGCACAGCACAAGCAGCCTCCTCTCCTTCTGCAAGCAGGCAGGGCCAGGCCACAGTCAGCAACACTGCTGTGCTCCAAGTGTCTTAATTCAGCATGTCATACCAACTTGCACTGCACAAAAACTCTAATTTCACTGAAAAAAGCTTTGGAGTCARCTGTAATGAGAAATTTTGCTTCTCAGCTGTCTCTGTGTTGCTATAATGTTAATATGGCTAGATATAAAGARCTGCTAGACAGCTGATCAGATCTGGAAAGACAAATTTTGGATCTGTCTCCCTTTTCTTTCTCTGAGGAGTCAGTGTCCCCCATTGCTGCTCCAAAAAGGCTCCTAGGAACATCTCCTCCAGCAGACTGGTCCATGAGATGAAGAAATCCCAATTGAGAGTATAGTTCTTAATGGTGATATGACTCTAGGATAGATTTCTGCTATTTTATATCTTTTCCCTCTCTGACATAACAAGATGACCAGAGAAAAATTGGGCTGCAGCATCRTGGCCAATATTTTGCCCAAGCTGTCCTTTAAGCAAAATAGAATTGCTGCAATAGCTTCTGTGCCCTGTCTGATTTAGTAGAACTRAAAGTGCTTGGTTTTATGAGAATAAATGAGTAGTCTGGAGTAGATTTGGAAGGAGCAAGACAAAGCTGTCTTTGCTAGTAACAGAACTGGATAAAACATGCTGTACTTGAAGTTTTAGATGATTCCTGGAGTCATAGCAATGACACTTCAAGCAGTTGAACTCTATATTTCTGGTCATATCTGTAGATATTGAAGGTTTAATATTTCAYTTGACCATTTAGCTTTAAAAAACAATCTACCTCCCAATGAACACGACTTTTCTTTGGTAGCAAAAAAATCTAGCTGCTTTCTCCTCACTTTGAAAGCTCAGCCATGGTCTACCATCTTAGTTGGCCCAGGTAGGAGGGGAGTTCTAAAATARTCCATCAAGTACCAAGAAGGAGGARCAAGGAGATTTCAAACTCTTTTTAAAATATCCCATTACAACTAGAAGTATCATAAGTTCAGAGTCTTAAACTGAGATAATATTTCTGTTTTGGAAATTTTATTAAGATGTTGAAAACAAAATATCTTCATATGGCTGGTTGTAACTGGTTTTTATAAGCTGCTGTCCCCTCTTGGATGGGAAAAAGGTGAGAAAAGTAGTTACACATATGAGWGGCAAATCTACCAGAAAAATAATAAGCTCAGTCATCATGAAGGTGGTTAATGATGAACTTTTACAGGGTAAAACTCAAAATTTCTTGTTAGTTGGTGACAAAGACTCAGCTTTTATCTGAGGTGTTCTGAATGACCCCTTTGCAAACATCCCTGAGAGCACAGAGTGTAGGCTGGTGGCTTAGGTGCATAAGTTAAACAGCAACAGCTCAGAAAATGCTCCTTGAGTTTTTTCAGCAATAAAATATTTGGATGATTTTATGTGGGATATTTTTTAGGTAACATGACTTGTTCTGTCACAGAACTATCCCAGTAGGTGCTCATCAATTTTAAGAGCTATTTCCAACTTTATTAATATTTTGTGTGGTTGTTCCCCATAAATTCAAATTCCTTTTCTAAATGGCATGTCTCATCCTTTACATTTTTAATCTTTGAATATTTTGTCAAGACATTGTGTTTTGACCTTGTGCCCCCATTAAACATGAGAGCAATTATCACAGGTGGGMATCTTCACCTCCTGTGATCCCTGAGCAGTGTAAAGCACTTGTTCAGGATCATTGCTYGTGTCTCTCTTTCATGTGCATGTGTAAGCACACCTACTCTTTCAAGCAGAGCAGCAGTGCTCYGTCTGTAGCTCAGCAAATCCCATCTCTGTGTCCCCAGGCTGATTTCTCTTCAGCAGTTCCCACCTCAAGGTGCCCCAGGGTGGGGGCTGCAGGCAATCCAATGAACCATCACAATGTCATAAATTCAACATTCAATATAAATTCAACTCAATAAATTCAAAATAAATTCAATAAATTCAATGACATAAATTCAAACATTAYTCAGGTGTGTGCCAGCCCCTGCACTGGCCTTTTGCTTCTTTAACAGATAAAAAGGTTTCACAGCTTGGGCACTCTCTAGGTGGGCAGTGAGCAGTATGGATGACATAGAATTCTTTAAGAAGGTTCTAACAAAAGTCAGCTTAGATCATCCCATCCTCTGTTAATTTCTTGTGCTGGCAGGTACCTAAATCAAAAGTGTGGTGTGAGGAGGAAAAGGAGACTGTGGCATTCACATAAATGAGGCAAAGGAGGGCAGGCTGTGGGTGTTTAACCAAAAGCACTGCAGAGAAYAGAGCTGTGCAGAAGGACCCCATCCTGAGGCAGCTGGGCAGGCTCCTGAAGAAATCTGCTCAATTTTTAAACTAATTGGAAGGGAGGAAAAGGGTGGATACAGAACATGGGTGCTTTGTGGCACTCTCATGTGAACAGGAGGAAAACAGATAAGTTGTTGATTACTGGAGCTTATTTTTTCTTTCTAAAGAATAATAGCTTCACAGAAAATCAATTTTCCCAMGGAAGCAGCCAAAAGAAAACAAATAAGTGTACAGCCATAAAAAATGTGTTTTGCAGGTAGAATTAGTACACTGGGGGATGGGATCTTAATGGGAAATTTAACATTGAAAAAAAAGCCCATCAGAATGGCTGAAGAAAATATGTGAAGAAAGCAGATATAAAGAAGCTCTATAAAAAGCAGTTTGGACATAGATGGTARTCCCAAAGACCTGCAAATAGGGAACCAACCAACCAACGTCACTGCTTCTGGGTGCAGGGAAAGCCAGGTGCGCTGTTCAGACAGGCTCAAAGAGATAAAAAATAAAAAAATAAATTTCTTACTGGTCTATAAAATCCTCAGCTAATGTCAAGGCAAAARTAAACTGCATGGCAGAGGTGAAAGAGAGGGACAGTTCAGATTGTAGCACAAATATCTGTTTGAGATGTGGTAGAGAAGCTGTTTCCTCTGCACAGCAGGGAACAGCCCTGATATGCACAAGAGAAAATGTTACCAGCTAGGTGCTGTGTGGCACAAACATCACAAAAAAAGGCGGTGGGGGGAAAATAACCCTGTGATTTTTCTAGATGTGTGTTTACTCAGGCTAGTCTGCTTGCCCACTGCAAAACATTCAAGCACAAAGCTGACTCCCATTAGGAGTAATGCCAAAAGTGATGGACGATAATGAAATGAAGGAATTTTTGCCAGGTGATGTGTGGCTATTTTAAGAAATGATAGATGTGACCAAGRCGTGTGAAAATCATCAAGAGGAAGATAAAGAAATTACCCAATTTATCCAAACAAATGGAAACTCTTTGGGGCTGGCTTTGGATGGGATAGAGTTTTTCCTTCATGGTAGCCAGCACAAAACTGTGTTTTGCATTTGTGCTGGAAACAGTGTTGATAAAACAGAGATATTTTCATTAATCCTGGTCAGCACTTAAAGCCAGGGCCTTCTTTTCTCCTCACTCTACCAGTGAGGGGCTGGGGGTGCACAAGGGGCTGGAGGGGACACAGCCAGGACAGCTGATGCCAAGTGACCCAACGGATTGCTCATATTCCATATGACATCGTGCTCAGCTCTTCTTTCAGAAGAAGGAATGGGAGGGATATTTGGAGTGATGGTATTTGTCTTTTCAAGTGACCATTGTGCATGATGAAGCCCAGATTTCCTGGGRGTGGCTGCAGCCCTGGCTGCCCATAGGAAGTGGGGAATGTGTTCCTTGTTTTCCTTTGCTTGCATGCATGGCTTTTGCCTGTTAAGCTGCATTTAAGGACATTTGTGTTTTCTTGTGTTTTCTCCCTTTTACCCTTTGGATTCCCTTCCCCATTCCATCCAGGGGTGAATGAATGAGTGGCTGGGTCATGCTTAGTTTTTAAACCCTGACTTTTKTACAAAACTGTAAAAATATGTTTATTCCAGACTTGGTTAGATAACTGGGAGTGTACTATTTCATTTGGTTCTGCTGGGCAAAAAACAAAGATAATTTATTGCTTTCAAAGCTCCATTTGGTAGATGATATTTCAAGAGCTGTCTGTTCAGCAAAAGAGAGATTCCACAGATGATGCCATGTAGATTTTGCATATGGCAGGATCTGAGAGAAGCACAGGATGAAACTGCTTGCATGGCTACAAAGGAAGGAACTCAAATGTTGAAAGTGATTAGAACAAGAGTTCTTTCTACCTCTTCTTTCTGACCTTTGGAAATCAGCCTAGCAGTGATCAGGCACTGCTGATGTCACTCCAGCTGAGTAGAAAACAAAGCACTTCTGTAACACATTKGGTGTATCTCCAAGGAGCAACTGAGACATAGAGAAGATTTTCGAAGATAACTGAGCTTAGAAAGCAGAATGCTAACAATCAGGTGTTGTAGCTGGAGAAGTTATTGCTGCAGAAAACCTCTCTGGTGGGGTTTGGCTCATGGGTGGAGAGGTGAGCTCTGCTGTCCTTAGCTCTTGTCACTGGCTGTAATAAACATCAGGGTGCTGCAGGAGGAGTGTGCATGTGGAGCTGGGTGGTTAAAGTATATAATAAAATACAAAAAAGGTGTTCTCAGCATAGCTGTGGCTTTTGCATTGCTGAGGTTGCTGTGTTTGATCTTGAGCCCACAAAGGTGAAGCCTAAGGTGCAATATTGTCCTGGAAAGAATTTCCAGTGGCCAACCAGTTCCTGCACTGTTTCAGAGASATTGAAATAAAACCAACAAGAACAAAAGATAAAATGTGGAAGACTCAAAGGAACAAGTGAAATACATTAACTGTTCTGTATAAAGATGTCAGAAATAACAAAAAAAAAAAAGGGTGAGTGTTTATGTAATTGTCCAGAAAACAGCAATGCAGGCAAGATTTCCTGTAATGCATTCAGGGCAAGCTAATTTCCACTGACACTGTGCCATCTTCACTGTGATTAGTGGATCTGCATGAGCTTCTGAAAAATTTCAGTGGTTTTCAGTTCTTCTTCTATGGGCAGGCAGAAAAAAATCCCATGGCCCAGCAAAGCAAATGAGCAAGGCTGGAGAAGAGGCTCCAAACTTTTTGGTTTTACAGAGTATTTAAATGTCACCTTTGTGGCCAGAGTTTCACTCTACAATTTGACATCCTGAGCATGGTGCTGTAGTAAATAACCCCTGCAAGCATCTCTCCTGATCCCCAGCTGTACCAGCTGTGGTAAAATAAAAGATGCCTGTATGGAGGAAGGCAGCAAAGATCCTGTTATAATAAAATGCCATAGGTTGGGAACCTCTGAAAAGAAACTTCATAGCAGGAATGGGAACTGATGTATCTGGAGTTCRGTGGCAAAGTGACTGAGTCCCTGTGAATTTAGGGAACAAGCATCTGTCTAAGTGACAGGTCAGACACCCGAGGGTGGCTCCTATTAGTGCAGCCACACCTGATGATGAAAACATGGGCCTGAGGTGAGGAGAGCCCTCTGTGGGATCCTCACAAGCACCCACTGGGCAGAGAGGACACTCTGCAATTACAGCTGCCACCACATGGTCCTTGCATGCTGCACAGGCTGCTCAAGGAGTGAGAGCCCCATGGTGCTGCTCCATAAGATGAACATGCAGCTTTGTTAGTGGTGCACCTCCTCCCTGCCTGTGTGCCTGAGGTGGATATGCWGTACTTATGCCCACAGTGCCCAAATTGATGTAATCAGGTCCTTGTTCTTCTCTCCCTGCTTTAAGTCAATATTATGTTCAGTACTCTGACATCAGCTCACTAACAATGCTTAAGAATCCTGTGAGCTCCCACACAGCTGTTTTTTTAAAAAAAAAAGTCAAAACTAATCCTTACCTGCAGATGGCAATGGTTGATTCCGTGGGAGGAGGGCAATCCATGGCTCAGGAAAAGATCAAAACATCTGCACGTCATTGCTGAYGGGCTCTGTGCATTGAGTGTCCTTCCCAGTCCCTTGGAAATTCCTGGAAAGCATTTCTGCAATGCTTTCAAGTCAGTAAGAAATTGCAGGGCAAATGTGGTAAAATGGGAAGAAAATGGAAATAATGATGAAGAGAGCATAGTAATCCAAAGAGTGAAAATGCTACTATTGAAAAGAGTAAGAAAAGATGAGAGGTTGTTTTTTTTAAAGTTGAAGAAATTTCATTTGAAAGGTGGCTGCATATATTAATGTTTGTCTGATATTTCGCAGGACATGTAATAGTTTTTCAGTAGTGATGGCTAGGAAAGCAAATTCTGTCATTAGGGATAGCTTGGGTGGAGAGCAGATAAAAATATTGAATTATGAAAATTTAGAATTTTTGAAGATCTCAGAGATTAAATTAATAGTTTCATGAATATTTGTTCACAGCCTAATAGATAAAATCAACATTTAGCTGCTATGCTAGGGGAAATTTAATTTTAAAGATTCTCTTYCTTCTTTCCTGCAGGCATTCATTTACCTGTACTGAAATCAACTTCCCATCCCATAAATAAGCAAGTAAATAACAGAGCTTTCCACATAAACAGAGGGGGGTGCTGGCAGAGGCACTGTGAGCAAAGGGGAAAGGACACTTCAGAGACAAAAGCCACCTTCTCCAAGCCTGAGTGCAGGGAGAGAGGACTTGCAAGTGCCCCTTCCCTTGTGTTGGCCAGCTCATGCTGAGAAGTTCAAAAACAAGGTTGAAAGGAGAAGGAAAATGTTGAGAAGTTGGTGGGGAAGTGGGTTGGAGTGGCTGAGGGATGGCAGCTGGACCCACAGGAGAGATCAGCCCCAGCTGCATCTCCTGCAGGTTTGGGGTCTCTGTGCTGTGGTCAAGTGCTTCCCTCTGCTCCTGATGAGCTGCCCTGCTGGGACACATCAGACTCACTCTGTCCTGTTCCTTGCCTGCCTTTGAAGAGAGCCCTCATCACCTACTAAATCACCTCTGGACAGAAAACCCCCTATTTTTAACCTAGTGCCTACAAAATTTCCAGACTGTGTGCTCTGTAAACAGCGAGGTGATCTGGGCATGGAAATTAAGGAATCTGTATCACACAGAGGAGTGGATTGCAATTCTGACTCAGAGTGTTTTAACTTAATTTTGTCTTTTCTCTGCGCCTAATGTACTTATTTCATACTCACACTTATTTCACCCTCTTCATTTTTCTTCTAGAAAATATTTTTTTGTCTCAGTGGCAGTTCTGTAATTCCTCAAAGCCAAGGAAGTTTTCTTCCTTCAGTGCCTGCTTCTATCCAGCCCATGTTGTGTATCTGAGCTAGTGAATTGCACAGAAGCTGAGTTAACTGCTTTGTGTCACTTTATTTAAGCTCTAATACTTTACACACAAACTGAGTATGATATTGGAGGCAATCAACCTGAAGATAGCACCAGTAGTTTCAAATAAGCACCCTATTAAGAAGAGTGTTTAGCAGTGTCCTGGTATTTGTTCTGAGATCAGGACCGGGGAGCCTTTGGGCAACAATGTTATTGTTAGAGAGTGATTGTCTTGGTTTAAATTCTGTCTTTTCTCAGGGCTCAGTAGTCTTAGTTTTGTGGTTGGTTTGTTTGGTTTTTTCCTTTCTCTTTTTTTTTTGTGTTCTTTTTTGTTTGGTTTTGTTTTGTTTTTCTTCATAAGTCTTTTCCAGCTCGTTACCTGCACGTCTCCCTTCCAAAATATGAGGTAGAACAGCAGAGCTGTCATCTGATGTTACAAGTGCTTTCAGCCATTTTTCCCCCTTAGGATTCCCACCATGGAATCCTCTTCATTGAGTCTCTGGRCTGGTGGCATTCACTGCACAGGCTATTGCCAATTGTGCACATCTTCACTTTGAGCTTTGTAGGTGACTTCTTGCAATCTCTTTGGAAAGACTTAAATCCTGTGCTCATGGCTGAGAAGAAACTTGTCTCATTCTAGCAGTACACACAATTTTCTTATTAGGGATTTGTCTAGGTTCCCAAATTCATAAGATGGTTTTCTGAACTCTAAATCAGATATATGTCTGAAAAACCCCAAAACAGGCAAACATTTCCCCTCTTCCCCCCAAAAAAACCC
Organism: Cardinalis cardinalis; assembly: GCA_014549065.1. NCBI lineage: Eukaryota > Metazoa > Chordata > Aves > Passeriformes > Cardinalidae > Cardinalis > Cardinalis cardinalis. Next base: position 3,039,013 of record JACDOX010000017.1, read on the forward strand.
CAAAACACCCCCCTCTTGTCGCTTTTGTATACACAGTCATTAGTCCCCAGATGGGGTAGTACAATGTGTTACGCCCCTGAACACTCTAAGAGGTCAAATCATTTAATGTACATGATGTTCCTTTTCCCTGCCATGAAGTTTGCACTTCAGCCTTGTTGGAGGGCTTTAACCTTCTCTATTCMTGGTTCTCACTGATCAAAATCTTGTCTCTTGCTGTCTTTCATTTTTTCTTTTTTTTTTGGTGTTTCTTCCCCAACCCTGTTCACCTTCTCCTCCCCCCTTTTTTTCCCAGCTTTGCCCAAGCTGTTGATTGTCCTGAGGGGTTTTTCATGTTTGTTCCCATTTTGGAATGCTGTCCCCTGCCACACTCCCAGTATTGAGCCAAGGTGCCCACTGGGTCTGCTTCACCCAGTGCCTGCTCAGCAATGCCCAAATGTCCCTGCAGTAAAACACCAGCATTCCCAGCTGCCTTTTGCCAGGGCTGTTTCAAACTCCAGCATTCCCATCTCCCTTTTGCCAGGCTGTTTCAAACTCCAGCATTCCCAGCTGCCTTTTGCCAGGGCTGTTTCAAACTCCAGCATTCCCAGCTGCCTTTTGCCAGGCTGTTTGAAACTCCAGCATTCCCAGCTGCCTTTTGCCAGGGCTGTTTAAAGCACAGCTCTCTGCAGCTGGCACGGACAGTTTGGTAAGGAGGCAAAGCCAAGCCCTAAAGGAGTTAGGAGAACTGGGAGATTTTACACAGAGAAGCAGCAATTTTTCTTGGAAAACTCTGGAGCTGAAGGGCTCTGTGGGAAGCCTGTGGGCTCTGCAGCAGTTAGTGGCCATACAGACTCATCACTTTTTTGGTGACCTGAAGTCATTTATCAGCTTAGCATTTCACTGCAGCCTATTTAGGCTGACAGTGATTTAGCTCGATAACTAAAATTAGYCAGTGTCACTGTCACAAATATCTTGATACTTGCAGCCTAGCAGAATTTAAAAAGACACCTTTCCTACCCTGTCAGGAAAGCCTTGTTCTCCAGACAGACTCCTGAGTTTCTGAGAACCAGGATCCCAAGCCAAAGCAGCCAATTATATCTCGGGTGACCACAACTTCTCAAGTGCCTCCTCTAAAGGCACCCTTGTGTTTTGATCTTGAGTACAGGTCTCAAAGTACTGAAAACAGCTTGTTTTATGATGGGGAGTAAAAAACATCAGTACCTTAAGCCAAAGAGCCTAGGATTGAATTACCATAAACATGATTTGCCTTCCAGAGAAGGGCTGAGGCATATTGGCAAGAGAGTGTGCAGAGACCTGGCTTGCAGTCTCCCAGCTTGGCTTGTGCACTGCTTGAAGTGCATGCCCACTGCACATTCAGCATTCTCTCACCTGCCAAAGGCTGCTATTAGATTTTTTTTCTTTAATTTTTTTCTCTTGAAGCTACTATCAGTTTATATATTCCAATCTGCAGCCTGAACCTCAGCTGATCACATTACAGATTGCYTCTTGTTGATGGTATCTATTGTGTCTTTCCTAACTCACAACCTGGAWAGGATTGGAACCAGTGCCCTCAGGCCAACCCTTAGAGTGAAACTGTTTGGCAATGGAGCTTTAACTGGACTCTTCAGACAAAAAAAATGCTTTTATTGCCACAAGGATCCCTTAGCTAGTGCTGGAAGTTTTATTCTGTCTCTTTGCATTGTTTTGTCTCACTCTAATGGGAAAAAAGGAAATGCATGTTTTCTTTSTTAGGAAATGAGAAGTGACAAACATTAAAAAATTATATTGTTGTATAACATCTTAAAATATTTGACATTTAACAATGTTTACAAAGAATAATATTATCAACTGCATATTTTTGAAGAGCATAATTACTTGTGCATGTTTGATGAAAAATCAAACTGGAATATGTAGTGATTTAACCAAATAAGCATTCAGGCATCATTGGATACATACAGGATAAATAATAACACAGAAAAATACTTCCTTTAGGGAAAGTACAGAATGCTGCACATTGTTTCCTCTTCCTATTTTCACTTCCTGAAACACTAAACTCTTCCAGTTCTGCTTTGCAAGAAGACACATTACACTTGGAATCTGCGTGCAGTCAGAGGGAAAACCCTGATGGGAGACAAGCACTTGCCATAAATTAGCAGCTTTATGAATATTTGAGTTGGTTGCACTCCTGGAGCATCCTAGTGGGTCAGCTCTGCTGTGGCTGCACAAATGTGCTTCTCTGTGGTGTGCAAGCACTGTGAGAAATGGATCCAGGCTGACTGGAGGCAGGCTCTCTCTACACTGAGCATGATGTAGGGGAAGATTAAAATGAGGATAAAGGATATTTTCTGTTAAATTATAAAAGAAGAACATGCTGTATGAATTGCTCTCTTGTAGTTTTCATTGTGTATGTATGTAATGAGATAATGCATGCTAATCCTCATTAATCAACCAGGAATATGTTAAAAAAAAAAAAGTTTAACTGATTTCTTCCTCCTGTGGGTGGCATTTGTAAATATTCCAAATACCCTGGACATGCTCCTTTCAAGGAAGACTTGAAAGTGCAATAGCTATGAACTCAACAGTGTGTTTCACCTCAGAAGCTCTGAGTAATTTACAAGCAGCCTATTCCTAGAGTGTGAAGGTGTTACTACATCACCTAGAACTATGTGAGGAACCAGCAAGGCACAAAGGTCACTATCTGCTTTTTGTTGTTGTTGTTTCCTATTGTGTAGACAGAAATTTTTGGGTTTAGAATGAGAGAGATGACCTGAGAATGTCAGTGTAAGAAATCAGTGTCAAGTTCCAGGGAACAAGGATAATTAATAGAAGATTGATTGAGTAATGAAGGGCTAAAGCTCTGTGCAGAGGGGGTTGGATGACATCATGARCTTGAAATGCAGAACAGCAGAGGCTCTTTCATTTTATTAGATGCAAGAGCCCTGACTTACAATTTTCCTTTTCCTGAACATTGAATTTTTACTAATAAAGCATTAGAGCGTGTAGGCAGCCTATTCCTGTCTCCATTGTTATGCTGTGCTGAAAATACAGCAAGTCCCAGGGCTGATGTTGTTGGTGAAAGGAGCTGTTGTGAGAGAATTGTGTATCTTTTGGTCACACTTCTAACAAAATAGCTGCTACCTTTGTAAGTCTTTTAAGTCTGGCAGATGTTTTTACCCTTCCTCCCTAAAGTTGCTTTGGTTGCATCCTCTTTATTAGGTAGAGACATCTATAATTCAAAAGACATAATTAGAAAATTGAATATAAACACTTTGTGATAACTGTATTATGAATGCTGGGACTGTTATTGTAACTACATGAAGCTGCATTCGGTCTGCTTTTCAATGTTGGTGGTTTAAACAAGAGAAATGGGCTGCCTAACTTTAAAACTAGTCAGATCTGGGACTTCACGTGCCATCAGCCTGAGAGCAGTGTTGCAGCCTACTTCTAGTAGACATTTACAGGCAACTCCCTAAAGAGGGAGGAGAAAAAGTCAAAATACACAGAATTGCTACCATGACTTCCTTAAGAGGAAGCATGTGTGTGTAAGTTTATGAAACACACAGGTATTTGCTTTTTGGAAGAGGTTTTCTTGTTAGACACTCTCCCCACCCTTTAAAGCTCTCAGATTAATCCTGATGCAAAATAGCACAACCTATTAATTATCAACAAAACCCTTCACAGGATGGAAAACTCATTTTACATAAATCCTTATTAGCCATATCTCCTCAGTGTAGCAGAACTTTACTTTTCATGTCTCTTGACAGCTCCCAGTTTGACAAAGGAAGCTTAGCTTCACTAAAAAAAGCAAATCCATTTTTTTGGGATTCCAATTAACACGTTGACATTGTGTTATAGAGCTGGAGGTGTATGAAATTATTCCCTGGGACTTCACCACCACTGGGAAAGGTGATTGATTCTGCTACCTGGAGGAAGTAATAGATAATGTATTAAGTAACACAGGGATGGTTTGTTTTGTTCCCCCTAAGCAAAAGATAAATTCCATCTTCATTTTAATTTTTACATGAGAGGCAGCACCACACAGAGGCACAGCTGCAAAGCTCAAACTTCTGCTGCTCCATATTGGGACCCCAGTGAAGCAGAACATTAATCTGTACAGCAAACAAATGACTATCATTTACATAATTACATTTAGTCACAATTTATAACATATTCATAAGTGCATGAGTGAGAATGATGCATTTGCTGTTTGAGGGATGGAAATTGTGGATCAGCCTGGGCTTTGCCAGGACAGGAGGAGTAACAAAAAGAAGTGAATTTCCAGTGTGTTAGAAAATTCACACTTGTGATTTTGAGTCCAGCTGTCCTTACCTGTCCTTTCTGGTCTTTTTGTCCTGAGGGGTTTTATTTCTGTGGGTGACAGTGGGCTGAGGCTCTTTTGTGTAAACCTATGGTAATTCTTGCAGTGACCTTTAGGAAAAAGGGCACAAATATGTTTTTCTCCAGAAATGTTTCCTGTAACAACTCATGATTTACTTGAAAGTGAAAAAGAGTGACTAGAAATCAARGGGACTTCCATCAAATGACTTTTATCTTTGACTATGGCCCTTRTGATTTCCATAGTTGTACTACATGAGAAATTATAAAGCAGAGAGTCAAGCTTTCATAAAGTTTAAGTAAGTCCTCTTTCCCCAGAAGAGCATCAAATAATAATCTTAGTCATCACTTCTATCCCTACCAATGTTTGSTTTCTCCACTCTTATATTTTTTTCTTATTTTTCTTGGTTTTACCTCTTTTTTTCTTCTTTACTCTCCTTTTTTTTCCCCTCTTGATTTTTACAAGTCRAAAGGAGAGCAATCATACCACCACGTTATAGAACTGGTAGGAATCCTGTAAGAGTTGCTGGTATTTCAGTCTCCATATTTCACATGTTTTCCTGTAATTCTGCCACTTTTKGAGCAACTGGAAAACTATTTCTGAGATTCTTTTGTTTTGTTTTGTTTTTAACTTCAATTATTTCTCTGAGTTTTAGAGTTCTCACATAAATGCGTCACTGTAATTCTGAAGAACATGCAACTACAACTCAGTTTTTTGTGAAAACAGCAAATTAGATGATATAAAAAGCATCTCATCTGATAGAATCAATTAAAACAAAAAGGCAACATTCCACTAGAAGTAATTTTTTTGTTTTCTTATGGAAATTAGAGCCCTGTCAGATAATTATCTGTCCACAAAGAATCAATCTCCTAATCAGTATTTTTGTGTGTGTGTGTGGTGGGGTTTTTTGATTGGATGTTGGTTTGCTTTGGTTTGCTTTGGTTTTATTCCACCCAGCAACTTGCTGAGGGGATTATCACCCACTCAGAGCAGATCAACAGCCAGGAGTAGCAGGTTGGAGATTTTTCTCCCTTCTTGTGGCTTTGCCAGGACACTTGGCTGACAGGGTGCTCAGAGGTTGCATCTTCAGCTCTGGGGGTCTGAAGGGTTCAGTAGCAAAGAAAAGGATGGAATCACAAAGAGGTGACCCTTTAGTGAATGAAACTACTACCCTGGGATGAAGAAAAATGTCTTGGTTTCGGCTGTACATGATTTCACTTGTCCACTTTGCRAACCAGCAAAGGGCCTTAGATGCAAATCTATCCCCTGTGAGCAGGGCTGCATTTAAACACCAGGTGAGCAAGAGGGCTGACAGTTTTCCTTTTGAATCAAAACCTTAGTCTAAATTCAGCTCTGGGAAGGTTGCCTGCCAGGACTGCTAATATTCCTACAACTCCAAGTTACTCATATCTTTTCAGACTGTTGTGTAGGGAAGACATGCAGTCAAAGAAATCCCGAAGAGAGCTTTTAAATGCAATAGCACTGTTCATTTCCAACTCCCACACATTTTGTAAAAAATTATATGTAATCGTTTCTAGAGTAATTTTCATGCAAATCTATTGCATTCTTCATAAAATCCAAACACGATGCATCTCAGTTGCACTTCACATGACCTCTCTGTTTTCAGAGACTTAAAATCCCAAAATCCCATAACTCTTCAGGCACTCCTTAGCACTGGCTTTGGTTGGGGYTTTTTTTGTTGTGGGAGGGAGTTTTGTGGTGGTATTTTTTTTCTTTTTTTTGTCAAGAAAAAGGTATATTGTGAGAGGAAAAACTGCTCCTCAATCTTTTTTTTTTCTTTTAAATCATCTTGGAAACTAAACTTAGTAAATTAAAAAGACATATCTTGCAAATTAATTTGCAATTGGTACATTTCAGCTATTGATACTGTGGGCCTCTAACCCAAGTAGTTAATCTGTGGGGGAACATGAGAAAAGTTCTGTGACCTCTGGACTATTTCTGACTTCAGCCTTTTTTGCTTAAATAAATCTTTTGTCTTTGTGCAACTCTTATAAACTCTCTGGTAGTTCCCATGATATGATGTGACTTTATGCAAAGCAGGACATTATTTTTCCTTTCAGTGGGATATCTTGTAGTGGTTTCTCTTGTGGTTAGTCTCTGGCCAAAGGCAAGGAAGGAGGTGGTTCCACACTGAGTTACTGCAGTCTGCTGTAAATGARGTTCCTTTGAAGGATTTGGTGCTTGCCTCTGGAGTTTTTGTAGGGGGCTCCYATCTATCCTTTTGTTTCATTCTGATCTTGGGAATTGCCGGCATTCCTTTTGACTGGCCACCTGGCTGTATGACTGACCAGGACAGCTGAAATATGAACCATGAGATGAAGATCATGAAAATTCAGCCCAATCTTTGAAGGCATGTTTTCCTTATTTAGTTCTCAATGAGAGGTCGAATGACTCCTGGTTTTCCTTTTTTGAGTATTGTCCCAAAAAGCTTCCGGAAAATATTTCTACGAGTCCAAACTTGGTTAAAGCTCATAATGAAATGCATTGCACAAGATCTATTCTCTTTGGACTCAGTTCTTCCAGTCATATGTGACTGATACTTGATCCAGAGGAAATAAACATTACACAGATATCAGGGCACCAATGGAAAATGTCAGGATTTAGAAAACAATACTCAGACAAGGGAAAAGAATGAAAGTGAGGTAGTGAAGGGTAAGAATAGACCATGAAGAAGGCTGAAGGAATGGGGGAGACAGAACATTACAAATATATAAAAGGCTTCTCTATATGGAGAAAAAAACCTATGGAGAGATGAGTTATATTGTGGGGATTGTCTGAAGGAAATGGTAGAAATTTCATCACTGAAAATCCTTTTAGGGAGGGTTAGTAGCAACTGACAAGGTTTTGAAATGACAGTCCTACAATTCAATCTGTTATGGGCCCCTTACCCCATTGCAGCAGTTTCTTTTCTTTTGTCCTTGCATCAGGTGCTGCATCTCTGCCTGGGCTCTGCTTGATCTCAGAGTTGGGGTGAAATAAGACTCACCCTTATGAGAGGAGGAGGGATTACTGTGAATTCCATAAGCAATGGGAAAAGATCTAATGGGAATTAGTAAAATTTGTCTAAAATACCATGGAAGTTCCCCTCAGTACTGCTCTACTGTGACATGTTTCTTTCAGAGAATCTTAGAACGATAGATTAAATAATTATATGTAATTTTTCATCTTACTAAGTTTAAGCAAAATTTAAAAACTAGGTAAATACTTTTTTGTTTGGGGTAGTAGAAATGAGATATAATAGAGGCATATTCCAAATGATCAGTAACGTTATAGCTCAATATTGGGTAGTGAGTTGTTTTACTATGTGTAGTAATGTGTTATTGGAAAATAGAGATGCCTTTCAGCATATGCTTGTGTCAATGAAATTGTATAGAGATCCCTAATGCCAATCAGCCTGATCATTTAGTGCTAATAAAAAGCTATCTTCTCGTTTTTATTCACTCTGCAATTACTGAACTGTGTTTCAATAGGAAGCTGACAAGCCCCTTGGAAGCAATAAAATAGAGAGGTTCTTGGAGATCACAATCCAACCCAGCCTTCTATGTCTCTATAACCTTTAACAGGTTTTGGATCCTATGGGATTTCTAACTGACTCTCATAAAATTGATCCACAGTTGTGAGGATTAAATAACACTCGGGAAGAAACCTGTTCTCAATCCAAAAATGGCCAGATCTGGAAGGGTGGTGATATTTGTCAAAGAAATAAGAGGAAAAAGAGTAATGAAAACTTCTTTTTTAGCCATCATGAAAGCTCTCCATGCTGAAGAGACAGCATCTGTACTGCACAAGACAAATCCAGGCACATAATTTCCTTCTGTACATCAGCATGCTCCAGCTCTGCCAAGAGGCCTGTTGTGGCTCTTTGGGAGGATAAGAGTGAGAGGAGGAAGGAGAACACAGTTTATAAGGCTGCTTAAGAGGATTTAGTCTTCATTTCCTGATGACAAGATAAATATTGTCTTGGGCAATTCCTAAAACCTAAAGTTTCTTCAGATATCCCAGYACCCTGACAACCAACTCACAGCTGTAACAAATACTGTGGGATGGCTTTTGCTTTTGTTTGTGGAATCTGGGACTTGGCAAAAAATAATTAAATCCCCCCCARATGTGAAAATTACTAGGAAATGCTTACAGCTTCCTGTGGTAGACATGGGGGAGCAGAGAAAAAGAATGAGTTTACCACACAGTAGAGTGATTAGTAATATCATGATTCAGTCATAATTTATGCAAGTGCTGTGGCACCTCCTTGCCTCTGAGATTTGTGAACACAGTCCAAGTTCAGCAAGGGAAGTGAGCTGCTCATCAGCCRATGCAGAGTGAGCTTCAGCTTTGTCAAATCTCTGGGAGTCACAGGGCAGTTTTATGATTGAGTCCAACATGCTGCATGATGGCATCCAAGAGGCRTTCTAGGAGGTTGCCTAGGCCTCCCTTTCTTGTAACTTTGAGGAAGAATAATCTGTTTTGCATATTTCTCTCAGCACTGTTGCAGTTGCATTTTTGATGTGGCTATGGTGCCCATCTCAAAATCCAGGGTCCTTTTTCTCCAATTTGCACAAGTGGTTCAGATGTGCTTACTGTACAGCAGCCCTTGTTTCCTTACCCCTATTCCACAGTTATATTCTAGCAAATAGAGGGCTATGGAAAATGAGTAGAACTTCAAAATTTACCCTGATATTCAAGTGCTGTCTATCTGTCCTACATGCTTGTTCCTTTTAAAGTAACACAGCTCAGAGTGTATCTGCTTCCCCTCAGAATGAAGTTACAATGTGATTACTGTGCTTGATAGCAGTCTRAAATTAATCTGCAAGAAATCCTGACTTCATGTGCTGTGCAGCTGCAGTTGAGCCCTGGCCTGGCAGAGCTTGGCCTCTGACCTGTTTCTGTTTGTCCATCCAGTCTGTGCCCACCTCAGACACAGCACAAAACCCAACGTGCTCATCTCAGCATCAGTTTCCCTTTGTTGTCTTTTGACTTCAGACTCTGCCTATATCCTGCTCTCTATATTGAAATATTTCCATTTCTGATCTTAGTACTGAGAAGGACATGAATTATTCAAGGATAAGTGTATGCAGTTGGAGTAATCACAAAACTCTGCAGAAGTGGAATACCTTTTTTTATTTTTTTGAGTTTGAGTAAACTCTAAAAAAGATCTTTTCTAACAAGCTGGCATAAATGTATGCATCATTAAAAGAAAGCAGTAATTCAGCAACAGTATGATAATACAAATTAGAAGCTATCTTTCATAGTACATTACTGTAAATCATGAACTTTAAAGGTCACATGACAGACAGATGGAAGCTGATATAGTAAATCAAGTAAATGTTTACTGCTCTAGAAGCTCACATCTCTTCTCATCTCTGAGGCYTTCTTCAGCCCCAACACACAGTAATTACCATTTTCACAAAGTCCAGTTTATTAGAGTATCTGAATGTGTCAGGGCAGTGGAGGGCACATTGCAGCTGAAAGCACAGAGAGAAAACAGCTTCCCAGGAAAAGTACCCTGTAATTGAAAAGAAKGCCTAGTTACAAATTAATAATTTGCTGTCCCTGGAAATTACTGGGTGTGATTACACTTCAGGCCTGTAGTCATTCCACTTGCTGTTGGCCAACATTTAGTGTTTGCACACCATGATCCCATTAAACCAGAAGGAAGCYGACAGCAGCCTCCTGTGATGCTACTTGGTGTGCTTTTCAGAAAGGGGGTGGCCAGGCTCTCATGGAAATCAGTTTTCAATGTTGGAAAAAGATTGATCCACCATGGCTCACCATGTTATTTTTGCAYGTGGGCAGTAAATGAAATCAGTAACAAACAAGTCTGAGGCAATGTGCCTGTGTGAGTGTCAAGATAAGCACATTACAGTTCCACTTGAGTTCCACACAAGTGGAAAAGTGGACAAGTTCTCTTGGGGCATTGCCTGGAGATTATCAGGCTCTGTGAAAGTTTTGCCAAGTCTCCACAGCACTGGGCAGTTTGAGATGCTGTCTTTAAGGCACTCTTCAAATCTTTTGCATTCTAAAGCTCAATATCCATCTATGTTTTCTTGCCAGAGGTCTGGAGACAGACATGGTACAGTTTACTGAGCAACTTTTCAGCCTTGAAGCTGTTATCCTAAGCCCTCCCCCCCATTCCCAAACCTTCAGTGCCTTTTGTAAGACACCACTATGAGCTACAATAAAAATACATTGCTCTTCAGCAGACTCTGGGAAAACTCAGCAGTGAAGGCGCAGTGTGTCTGTCCTTGAAGCAGATGCTGCCTTTAGTATGGAAAGGATATGAAAKCTTCCATTAGGTATTTGTTTCCTTGCTTTTCCCATAGGGCTCCAAGCCCCCTGCCAACACAAGAGGATTAGAAATAGAGAAGATGGATTAAAGGTTCTGATACACATTGTACAGGAACTTCTTCAGGCCTTAGTTTGCAGAAAYGGAAATCCCAAAAGTCCAGTGACAGTTCAGTATGGTTGGCATACTRAATTGACATTATGAACTCTCAATATAGAGGTTTTTATTACCAAGAATTGTARTTGCATTTAAATTTACTAATGCAAGTTAGGTGGTAAAACCAGTGTTATAAACTTCAGGGCCTGCAAGCTGAAAGGAAATTCAAAGTAGAAGCAATTTCAATCAAAGGGGCGTTTTTCTTGGGAGTCCCTGCACAAAGGAGGAGGCAGCAATACTCTCTCTTCAAAGTTTCTGAACAAGAGAGGAAGAAATGCTTTAGCTGATTAGAGGCTGACTGCTCACTGTGGGAGGAAAATCTGCCTCAGACTGATGTTTAGTTGCAAGGACAGGGTGACCCAGTCCCATCTCAAGTCTATAAACCTTTTATCTGTTCAAGAATGCTTGCTGCTGAATCATAGAAAAACAGAGTGGTTTGAGTTGGAAGGGAACTTAAAGATCATCTGATTGCAGCCCTGCTGCCATGGGCAGGGGACATTCCACAAGCTTCACTACCAAGGGAGATAAGGAATGCACAAAGGATTGACCAAGCAGTGCTGAAGTGTGTAGGGCCAGGGAACCCTCGTTTGTCAAGTGAGCTTTCATTGACTGAGCAGAGTCCAAATTCCCTCAGGATTTTTTTCAGCAGTGCTTGAAAACATAGCTCCAAACACTGCAATGTGTTTCCTCTGGAGCTGAGTGCAGAGCCTGTGCCACCTTGCCTCTGCCGTGCTGGGAGCATGGCCAACAAGACAGGGAGGCATTTAGTTTAAATATTCCTCTACAAACTAGATTCATTAAAAATGCTTCTCAAAGCACCTTCCCCTGATTGYCTTGCTGCAGCTGAAGCCATCAAACTGCTGCATCAAGCCTCTGGCACAGCCAAAACTCTCATTCAAAGCTCTGTTGGCCTGGCACAGAGCATGGATTTCTATTGCTGTCTACCCAGTGGTGCTGCCTTGCATCCCACCTGCTTCCCAGGAGGACTTTAAATGACCTCTTCAGCACCTTCCTGCTGGCATCAGCACAGGAACTGCCTCTGATTTTCCTCAGAYTTATATTTTTGAGGAATAAGGGGGGAATACTACAGTGTGGCTTGTGTATCTGGGCAGTCAACAGTRCTTCTCACCCCTGTGCAGACAAACCTCTGAAGGAGCCCATGTGGGTGCTGCCTGTCTGCTCATCTTCTGTTGGAAAATTGGGTAAGAATTCTTGGCTGTGACTTGGAGCACATCAGAAAGTCAGAGGGAGCTCTTCCTAGGCAGCCTTACCCCTATGCACTCCCAGCTGTACATGAAATGCACAGATGTTTCAGCACTGTCACCAGCTTCTGTCCCTACCCCACCTRAAGGCTTTTGTTTAAGGAACTTGCTGTTTCTCTTCCTTCCACTACAAGCAAAGCTCAAGGATATGCAATAAGGGGAAATCTATCTGAAGTAATAGCAGAACCTCTGTGGAAGCTGCTCCTTTCCTTCATTACCTTCTGCTGAAGCTGTGATGAGTAGCACTGAACTCATACTCTATCACAGCTCTGTATTTTTTCATTTTTTTCCCCCCTTCTCAGTTATCTATCACATTGAACTGAAGCTTTGCTGAAATTTATTTTGGGGGAAAAGTGTTCAATATTTCTATAGTTTCCACAAGATGTGAAGGGATTCAAAAGGTTAACAATATAGTTTATTACTTTAGATCATTCCTGTTCCTAATGGTTTTCTTTTTGTCCTCAGCATCCCAAATTCTTTGCTTTATAAATTCTTTATTAGATATCCAACTGTATTATGTTTCATAGTACATTAATTTCTCATTTTTAACCAGTAACATGCTAATTAAGTAAGTACATCTTATAAAAAGCRCAGAAATGTGTCTGGTATAAAACTGATAAACGGGCATATTCTATTGAGCAGCCCCCAATCCCTGTGCACACAGTCTTTTCTTTCAGACCTGGGCAAATTTTAAGACTTTGGACCTGTACTGTGATGCAGACTTCTAGTATCTTTTTTGTGGTTTTGAGATCATTATTTCCTCTTGAAAGCCTTTCCCTACTTATCCATTTATCCATTCCTTTTTTTTCCTATTTTTAATACTGTATTTATTTAGTTGCYAAGCCATATTTATCATTTTGGTTCTGTTTTCATTATTTACTACATTAGCAACTGCTTGGTTAAAATCTTCCCACACATCAAAGTGCAAGTCAAAATATTCAAGTGAAAATGCAGCTCGAATTTTTTCTATTCTGTTATGAAGAATTAGGCCTTGAAGGCAGGAGGTAAATTATATGAGTAGGTTACTTAMTCATTGCCTCCTAAATATAATTAACATTAAAATGGTAGTTAACTTCCATGGTCAAATTTTAGTGCTAGAAGATCAGTGTTAGCAAAACTGGAGGTTTTTTCTTGCAAAATGTCTGTTATTGCATCTTCCCACTGTTCCTATGCTCAAGAAACCAAGTTTGAGCCAGATGACCAGATAAAATAATACAGACTTCCTTACTGGACACCTTAGGAAGATACAGTGAGTGATTACAAATATTTATTGCTGAAATTTCTCCTGACCTTCTGTTGATCACTCTCTGCAATCATTCTAACCCAGATAAAATCTCTATTGTCCCTGTGCAATTTGAGTGATAAAGCAGACTCCCCTTGCCTGCAGGGTACACCATGGATATTGTTTCTGGGATTTCTTTCTAATCACATTTTAGTTTTCTTTCACACTCTTAGCTTGCATTGTGTTAAACTCTACTGAGAAATGCTTTGAAAACAAACAAAAGTCCTCTGCCTTTCTTTTACAAATATATATACATATATATGTATATATATATATATGTATATGTGTATATATACATATATATGTATATATATACACATATTTTAACTGGGGAGATTGCTCACATAGGAGACTTCAGTGTTTTTATAGTTTCTGGAAGGGAAAGCCACCCATAAAAATGTGGTTACACATTTTTATAGAGCATTATAGGCTTTCTGTTAATACAATTTAAAGGCTCAATGGTTTGCTTTTTGAAATAAGTACTTTGGATAAACATTTCTCACTCTTGTAAATTTTCCATTCCTTTGAAAAACCAGACACAATTAATAGGAAGGAAATTTTTCTGCGAGTGAAGGGGAAAAATACAATCTATACAGTTTTAAAATCAGCAGAAGGGAATTTRTCAAAACAATAGAACAATTTTTATTTTTTTTAAGGGAAGAAGCCCAAACCTCTATGCTCTGCAGTTTTTTATTATAAATAAATCATAAATTCTGTGGTAGAAAACTACAATTTTTTCATACACTTGTCCCTTCAGCTGTCATTGTGGATTTTGCCTTATGATTGCACAAAGTTGATGGCCCTCTCCCCTGTATTTGCATYGATTTATTTTCACATGTTCTGAGATAACATGTGAAACTTCTCCTACTTTTTTACTTAGTTAGCAAATACAGCGCTCTAGAATTCAAATAAGTAACACCTCTCCTCTGACAGCTTTCCAGTTCACTGCAAGTACCCACCACTGCAAAAATGAGAGCACAGGGGCCTTGGTTTGTTTGCTTTTACATAAAGCTGAGAGTTCTATGTATATATCCTGTGCATAACCCTGCCAGTTAGAAACAACAACAGCCTGCTTTTCATTTGTCATTTGTTTGCTTCTTCCAGAAAGTGGAAAATGCTGACAGAGTGGCCTCTTCCCCCAGGTCAGAAGGGAGGGGACGCCCTTTCCCTGCCCCATCAGTGGCCACAAAGACATGGTTTTGTTTGCCACTTGGCTGGTCTCAAAGCACATGGAGTTTGGGCAGCAAGCTGGCATGTGCCTCTTGTTCCTTTCTAGATGAAGTCCAAGAGGTGGCACAGGTTGGAGTAAGGTGRCACAGGAGTGAGATCCGTATAAAAACAGGGCTCAGGTACCCACTGGCTGGGCAGCAGTGCAGTTCCCCCAGCAAAGTCAATGTTTCTGTGCTGCAGCACACAAACTCTTTWGTGTGTTGCCTCTGAGTGACTCGTAAATGAAGAACTTCTGTAAATGTTCAGGGGTTAGGGTTGAAAAGAAAAAAAAAGAGAATACATGCAACACTCTTGGAAYGGAGTCTTGTGTCTGATTCCCACGGTTTCCCTCCAGACTGCAGTGGGACAGGGTGGGTGAAGTCTGCACTGCCTTTGTTCAGCTGGTTCAGGGCGTGCTGCAAAATACCAAAAGTGTGAGTTTTGGACCTGCCCCCTCGCTAAATTCACCTCTTTATTGTTGAACAAAAGACAGCTGGAAGTTTTTTTTCATTTTGTATGTRCAGGTATGGAGAGAGAGAGAAGGAAAATTTTGTTTTCAAAGAAAAAAAAATGCATAAAGCAGTGTTTTGCAGCTTGGTGAGATTTGCATGTATACAGAGGCGTGTACATGCACAAGATATTCCATAATACACATTCTTTGTGACACAACCCTACATCACCTGAGCACCTATAAAATATATTTTTATTACAGTAAACTTGTTAAAGGGCTTTTTCATTCACTTGGGGAAGTGAGGATGGAAACACTGAGGGCCACAGATCTCCTGTAGTATTAAGGCAATCCTGTTACCCTCTTTTCATGTACTTTGCTTTTAGCAGCAATTTCTTGGGTTTAAGGGGAGGTGGATGTTGACTTCTTTGTTCAGCATTTTTTTAAAATCATATAAAGAAATTTAATTTTCAGAGCTTGAAATTGAGAGATTAAACTCCATGTACATTTGCACTTTAAAGATCTATCTGCAGCTGACAAACTAATTCTGCAATAGAAGGTGGGTTTGGGTGCATCTCTTATGTTTATCCTGTCTAAAATTTAGGTTCTCAGTTTATGGAACCTGAAGGGAGGTGGAGCTGTGCAATGCAGKGTGAGAGGATAGCTGGTCAGGGTGGAATTCATTCTGGGTTTATATCCTTTGTCCATCTATGTAGCCCCTTTGATTGCAGCAGTCCTGGCAGCATGTGACTAGAGGAACATGTTTGTATAAATTGGATTATGTAAAGTAAGAATTCTGGGGCATGAATTTGTGTGGATTATTGCCAGAGCGAGATCAAAAACTCCCACTCTTGTACCTCCCTGTGTTCTTATAGGAAGTGTAATTTTGGCAGTACTGGATATATAGGATAACAGAAAATGTATATTTATATAAAAGCTCTGTACATTCTTGTGCRTTCAGCCTGTTGCATGGCCCTGGCAAACAGATTTATTTCAGATTTGTTCTGGAAAATCTGCTGCTGGAAGAGGGCTCAGCAGTGTGGTCTTGGCCCATTTGTCACAGCTCCTCAGGATAAGTGACTGTCACAGCCTCTCGGGGACACCTGCCTCTGGCTCCTCACCAGGGTCATTCCACGTGTCATTCCAAAGAAACCTTGCCTGTGACACTGTCACAAGAGAGGGGATGGCACTTTGGACAGGCACTCACATCTGGGATAGCACCCAAAATTTTTGGTTCTAAGTGCATTGACAGGACAGCTGATGTCTCTGAATTATGCTAAATTTTTATTCTATTTTGTTAACTATGCACACCCTACATAAATTTATGGGAAAAAAACATTTTTTATTTAACAAAGTGGGAGTTTGCTTTTTTCATTCCATAGAGAAGTAGATGTGGGTGGATTTCAATATGTGGGCAGTTTTCAAGAGTAATAGAGGCACAAGAAGTGAACCAGGGGAAGATGAGGACACCACCAGCCCATACTCATCCCAGCAATTTTGGCCATGCCATGGTGGCCACAGCACCTGGATTTGAGTAGAGGGCAGTGAACTCCTTGTTTCACCACATTGCTAATTATTCCTTGTATTTACTGTTCCAGCTTCAGTACCTGATGGATATCAAACTTTTCACTTACCAGCTTGTTAGATCACCCTGAATTATATTTTATCATAGCCCTGGGGAATAATAATCACCATTTTATTACATTTGTCTGGAGAAGCTGGAATTCATTATTGTAGATTTCAGCTAAACATTATGGAGCAACAATGATGTTGAACTAACWTATACTTACTAATTAGCACTAATGGTAATTAGGAGGAGAGAAAAAGAATTGCCAGTAATAGTTTTTCCCATATGATTCTGAGCAGGGTAGCACAGAGCCATCTGAACTACCTTACTTTTAATACTTTCTAAAAATCATTTCTCAGCATTTCAGAAGTGCAAGTTCTTTCCTTGTGAAATACAGGTCAGATTGTATTAGACTGGGATCTAATTTAATGTAGCTCCTACTACTCCCTTAATTTCCCAAAGCACTTTACAAAGCAATAACAGGAACTAGTAGTGTGATACAGAAGCAGGTAAATCTATAACTTATTTGCAGTTGGCCAGTTCCAGGCTTGTTTTTAGCTTGTGTAGCTCCACTACCTGTGGTGTGAGACTGATTTACACTAGTTAGGGTTTGGTCCAAAGCCAAAGGTGKGTACATAAAATGGCAAAGCATATGAAGAGCTATTTTAAAGAAAAATGAATGGTTAGCCAGGAGAACCCATTTATTCCTATTACTTTTTAGAGCCTTGTGATCCAACACCCACAGAATTTAATAAGAGGTTTTGGCTCAGGTCCCATGTGAGCAATAAGATCCTAAGTTTTTCTCTGAAGGACACTAGCAAAGGAGATTTCATTAAATGTCCCATCCACTACAAGCCACTTTTGTAACTGAAAGTGTGTTGCAGGTACAGAAAAGCCTGTGGAAGAACATGTGTGCTTATGTGCTCAGGAGAGAAAGAGGAAAACAGAGCATTGTTTCTAAAATGATATATTGTTTGTCACTGGCACTTTGCACTCTAAGTGAGAAGCAAATTTGAGGACAAGAAGCTGATGTACCCAGGTAGTTGTCTGAAGTACTTGCAGAGTATCTGTAGTCCCACTGTCTTTACAGACCCTCCCTTGACAGAGATCAAGGGTTGAGTGAGGAGTTGTTCCTGACACCACAATTAATTTTRTTTTTTTGCTTTTCTCTTTTTCAAACCCCTTTTCCCATGGAGGGCAGCAGCTGCACATCTTTACATCAGGTGCCATTGGT
This sequence comes from Cardinalis cardinalis, assembly GCA_014549065.1. Lineage (NCBI taxonomy): Eukaryota > Metazoa > Chordata > Aves > Passeriformes > Cardinalidae > Cardinalis > Cardinalis cardinalis. The sequence continues at coordinate 3,056,787 of JACDOX010000017.1, forward strand.
GTGTACCATCCCAGGGCTCCAGCTTGTTTATTTTTTTTTAAACTCTCTTACCTTTTTCACTGAATGAAAGGCTCACAGAGCACAACTCTGCTTTCTAATCTTAAAGCAAATCCAGTGGCCACTGCAGGTAAACTGGAGTTAATGAATTACTTGTACATTCTTTTGGCCATTAGATATGTCAGGTCTGTTTGCAACACCTTCTGAAAATCTTGTCCTTGGCCCCTGGTGCTGTTGATATCTGAATCAAATGCCTTCCTTTTACTGTTTGCACATGTTATTTCTTGATGGGACAGCATGACCATAAGTGTACTAGAGGAAGGAAATGTGAGCCTTGTTTAGGGATTGTGCATGAAATTTGTTTTGTCATGGATTTCTTCAGTATTATGTGTACATAACAATCTCCCTTCAGCTGTACTTGAGTTTGACCTTTCTGGTTTGAAAATAAGGTTGATATTATTTCGTTGTACTCTTCATGTTTTGCTTTTTCATGTTTTAAATTTCTTGGGAAGGGGAATTGCTTTTTCTGGTGGTCTTGTCCTAATAGTATTGTTCATTTTCTACACTAAAGCATTGGCTCAAAAACATCTTTCTTTTTTAGAAGAACAAATCTTTTCATTACTTTTCCCTTTCATATATGCAAAATCTCCTTAATAATACTTTGTCCAGCTTTCCAAGAGTGTTCTCTTAGCATCTGTCTTTAGCAAATTGGGAAAGCTGGCTGACTCTTCCCACATTTCAGCTGGAGGCTTTGAGGCTTTGGAAGTACTGATTATTTCAGCCTCAGCTTTATCAAAATGTCTATACCTTCAGTCAAAAAATATGCAGCCCTGGGATCTACAACACTGCTAGGTCTCCGGAGAAATGGGAAGGGAAGGAGTCTCCTGTGGGAGTTCTTCATGAACAGACAACAGCAGCACATCAGCTATTTTAGCTACTTCTTTGCAGACATTTTGGCAATCTGTTGCAAGTTATACCCCAAAATGCAGCCTTCTTTCTCTGCTTTTCTTCAAGTGATGATGTCTCCAGATATCTAGCTCTAAAACATATTCCCCTTYGATCCACTTCAAATGACATTTTTTGTGTGATGAGCTCTCTGCAGATGCCCACTGATCAGCAGGATGGCTCCGAATYCTATTATAATCTGCCAGGTAGAAATARATAAATCTATTAGCCCAGACTGGGCTTGTTTCATCATTGTGACAGCTTCCCATGAGCCTGCATTCATCAGATTCCCTCAAAACTGCCAGCCTCCACATCATCTGACAGTTACATTTCCATGGCTGGACTCTGGGTTCCTACATCTTTATTCTGCATTTACTTACTCATTAATAATCCAGTTACTTATCCACCCCCACCCCCTCATTTTTTTTCCCTTTTTTTTTTCATTTAAAATTGATTACTGGATACCAAACTGATGGCTAAAATTGCTGCCATTATTTTTTTATGTAAACTTTCTRAATATTTTGTCAATCAAAATAAAATGAGCAGCTCAACACCTTTTGCTGCTTACCAAAAGACACTGGGCAATCTAGTTAAGCCTAGCCCCAGGTTTGTGTTTAACAGAGGTGGCAAGAAGATTGCCGTGCTGCTGTACATGCTGCCACAGCCACTCTGGAGATCACATCAAACACATGGATAWGCACTCTCTCTGCAGACTCACTGCAGTTTTACCTCCTCTGTTAAAAAAAGGAAAAATAAAAAGGTTGGAAAACAATGAGGGGAAAAATATTACTTATAGCTGAATAATTGGCACGTTGTCAGAATTTTACTTGGTGAAATACATAAATTACATGTATCCCAATGTGTTGTGTGTGGGACATGAAACTTTTGATTCAGTCATGTGAGGGGACAAGTGACGCAAATCAGGTTTCTGCATGGCATCCATGACAGCTTTCTTGGCACCCAGCACTTGCAGCCTGCTCTGTGGATTTCACTGAGGTGTGTAGCAGCTTTAATAAGGCAAATTCCTTATTAATCCTTCATAACTTTTTCTCTAACCCCAGTCAGAGTCATGAGCCATTTTCTGCCTCCTTTTCTACTATTCTGGTTACTGGGGTTCATTTTGTACCTTCGAATCACTCTGTTGAATAATTATAAAAGCTAAAATAAAATGAGTTCCTTTAGTTCTTTGCAGATGGAAAATGAGATGCACTGCTGACCAGAGCATTGCTGTGGCTCTTCTCTAGAAGTGTGTGTTTGGTAGAGTGGCTTTAATCCCACAGCCAACAACAGCCACAGTGGGTTCTGTCACAGCAAAATACCCAGGGCTGTGTGTYGGCTTTGCAGCTCTCTGTGGCTGCAAATCTGTTAATAATGACATGAGRTGATTGCATCAGGCCAGCTTGAAAGTATATCAAGGCAAGAAATTTTACCTCCTGCAGAAGAGAGCAGTAGATATCTAAGAGTCGTRTTTCCAAGGTATGCTCTCCAAAACTCCTCTGAGTTGCAGTTTAAATCTTGGGATGTGTAGAGTGCCTGCATGGAGAAGAATCTCAGTGGGTTTTTTTCCTGGTATGTTCCTCCCAGAACTCAYATAAACTTTTAGCATCTCCAGCATCCTGTGGTAATGAGCTTCACAGTTTTAATTGCATTTTCTGTGAACTTTTTAATATGCTTTCTAAAATCTGTGATCTCTTCATTTAACTCCCCTTAATCCTTGCATTAGAAGAAAAGTGAATAATTGTCTTCTGTGCACTTTTCCATTGCTCCATTGATTTTATAGATCTGTGTCATTTCTTCCTCACTTATCTGTACTCCAAATTGAAAAGTCTTAATCTGCTTAGCYCTTCTTCATATAGAAGAGCTGTGCCTTTCCCTGGTAAGATCACCATCTTAGTTAGTTATGTAAAARTAGGCATTACAATAAATCTAAACCATTGCAAGATTTTTGATTTTTTTTTCTATGTTGGCTGTAAAGTTATACAAGAGGTAACAGCTCTGTAGTAAATATTTGTCCTGAAAGATTTTTYAGTAATCAATGCCTCTTAATTTCTTTTTCATGGTGAAGGGAAGTAGTGCTCCTAGTCTCCAGCTGTTGCATAAATATTTTTCAGCCCCAGGATCCTGAGCTGATTGAAGGTATAGCTCAGTGCCTATTGCTCTCTATATTAATCCACAGATCTCATCAGCTATCACAGTCCTCAGGCAGGAGACTTCCATGGAAGGCAGAGGATGTGGAAGAAGCATTGTAGCTAATTAGCTGAATGACAAGAATATCAATTACTTCATTATTAGAGCCACTGTTTCTTCATAGCAGCAGAGGGAACTGCCTCATGAGCAGCAAAATCTGATTCATGGTTTCTGGCATTCATCCTCTCTTCCACCCTCCCAGGCCAGCAGATCCTTCAGCGGTGCTTGGTCTCCTCAGGGCAGCTTCTCAAATGAAGTTCATCCTCTCCATAAGTCTCCAGAAATTTATCTGGTCCTTTTGAGCCACACTGTCTTTAATGAGGTCTACACACCTTCTAAAATGCAAACTTTGCTCTTTCAGAGGTTTTCTGATCTRTTCCAAGGGAAGGTGTGACACTAACACACGACAGCATTCCTCAAGCTTGTAGCCCACCATAAACACAGGACAATAAYTGTGAGTTTTGAACCCAAACTCACAGGTCTGTGTGGGAATCCATCTACTGGGAGCAACAGGGTTGCACCAGCTTTCTAGGCAGTCACTACACAGCAAAATTTTTATAAATCTTCATTCAGATTCCACCTCAGGAGGGTATTGTGTGGAGGCAAAGATGACACCAAAACCATGGCTCTACAGGAAGGTGCAGAGCAATCCTCTCCAGCATKGAGCTCCTGGGCTGGAGCAACATTGCATGGCTGCTCTCAGCAGCGTTGCTCCAATGGACAGGAGTTTTTCCCCAGCTGTCATATATTCCCAAATGTTGGACACACAGGCACCAAGCTGTTAAAGCACTGGGTGCTCTCTGATTTGTGTTTCTTGAGGAAATTTCCAGTGAATTCTCCTTCCTGTGCTTGGCATGTGAGGACATTCAGGAGCAGAGAGGGCAGGGATGAGCAGCGTGGCAGGGAAAGGGCACACACAGTCACTCRCACACAGGGTGTCACACATGGCAGCTTGCTAGTGCATAAACAGAAACTGATAAAAAAAGCAAAGTTAGCTTTCTCTATTGATCTGAGTCACAGAAGGAGTCTCTCCAATATCTTCACAGGACASTTTATTTGTTTCTTTTAGTTTGAGGGATTGAGTTCTCATTAAAATAAAATATGGCTGAAGAGAAAACAAAAAAACAAACAAATAAACCAAACACCAATCAAACAAAACAAACATGAAACTGATTTTTCAGACTTAAAAAAAAAATAAGGAAAAAAGAAAATATGAAGGATTTATATCAGCCTAGCAGTGGGGGAAGTATTTTGAGATATGCTGTCCATATTTGAGCACCTTGCCTTGAACTTGCTCTTCATGGCTCCCCAGGTGTCCACTAGAACAGTCCAGTGCTGACATGAAATGCCAAAGAAGGCTGAAATCCTGGGTGCTCCCTTCCATTGATCATACTTTTGGTGAGGAGTACATTTAGTGACTAAAGCGTCTGCACTCATTTTCACTTGTGACTCGAGTTGGAATATTCAATTTAAATCTTTAAAATCTGGCAGTTCAAAGCTGTCAGTAATTGATTCACTACTCAGAATGGTTTCCCTTTAATTTCCAAGCAAGGGTTCAGATTGATTTTTATTTTTAAATCCACATCACCGTGTCTGCCTTTATGAATTACAAAGAACCTCCTTGGCTGGTTTCAATCCATTCTAATCTGTCAGTCTTTGGAAGAGACTACAACCATACACAGTTGAAATTAGRTTAATTTATACTAAGGAGAAAAGAAATTACCTTTTAATGTTAGCATCCGTGTCAGAACTTGGCTTTCTGAGCGCCACTTAGGTACGGAGTTACCACTCTCACACCTCTGGGCCAACACTGACCATCAGTGCCACAAATTTACTCCATCTCAGGTCATATCTGACYGACAGCAGGGTTGAGTCAATGCATTTTGCATTCTGGTTAGAGGCTGTGTCAATATTTGACCGGTTATCATTTACTGACCCCGGCACAGGCAGCAGCGCCGCTGCCTGGGGTCTCTGTGGCTCTCTGTGCTGCTGCTGAGGACAGGATTGGACTGTGGGGCTTGATCCTGCTCTGGGCAGCCTTTGATGGTGCTCCCCAGCCCCTTCCCCTGAGAGCACCCATTGCCAGCCATCCCTGTCTCCTGTGGGTTACAAGGGTGTGACCCTGAAGGTCTTTGCCTTTTGTCACCCATGGTTTRTGGTGGGATGGATGGCTCTGCTCTGGATACCTAAATCACATGGCTTGTGCTCTTCTTATGCTGCCTGGTAAATCTCTCAGTTTTAAATCTATGACTGCTCAATCAAGGGAACAAAGGAGAAAATGCTGACTGCATTGTAAAACTCTCTGGGCTGTGAGGCTCATAGATCAGCTTTATTTGAGCAGTAACACTTTTTGGAAACGCTACTGGCAGTATGTCCCTGCCTTAGATGTGTGTTGAATGCATAATTTCCTTTCTACCTCTTCCAAAAGGATGCAGATAGAATAGCAACCCAACACTGTTAATAAGCCCTTTCTTCTGTACAGACAAGTTCTCTTCCTCATGCTGGAGAGTGGCTTTTTTATACTGGTGTCCCTTTCAGTTTCAAGAGGATTTCTGGGAGTGAAAAGCAYAAATAGGTGGTGCAACAGAAATTAGCATAGAGATGGCAAAGGTTATGTTCCTGGTCAGAGGCCAATTTAATTACCTTCATATTTCACGTTTCACCAGCTTTTCTGCTCACCTTCAGGTTAAGCTGGCATGGCATAGGTTTAAAAACTATATATAAGAAAAATAAAAGTAGAAAGTAAAACTACAGCATGAAGTTGTGTGCAAACTTGTTCATTTGCCTCTGTAGGAGATTCTCACACCTGCTTGATGACAGGCAGCCATCAGAAGGAAAATCAATATATCTGAATCTATTTTTTTTCATCTGACTGGACCAGTGAAATACAGGGAGGAAAGCTGAGCAGAAAGGTGGCAAGCCAAACTAAATTATTTCTGGATGAAAACTAGTTTTCTGTGAACAAATGAAAATAATCCCTTTAGCACTTTCTCACTGGAAATGATGGTCATTCAGGTTAAGGCACTGTTGTAAATTGGGGTTCCACTGAATTTTAAGGTAGTAGGAGCTAAGAGCTAACTGGAACAGTATACATAACCTAGCAATAAAGAGTTCTATCTAAATAAGATTTTTGCTTCTATTAAACTTAATTCTCACAATATGAGGTAGATTTCATATAGTGGGAGAAAATGTCAGGAAAATTTTAATGGGGTCTGTTTATGCTTCACTCCTATTAGACATTTCATATCTATAAAAATCATTATGCARTCTTCTTTCCATGGTCTAGGATGTGGAAGAACATTTATGGCTCACAGAGAACAGAAAAAGAAATCTCTGCTATTCGTTAGGTAGCTGTTTTTCTGCATGGCACATTTGGGAAATATATGGTAATCATTTAGGAGCAAAAAGTTTTTACAAGTATTTTATTACTTGCTGAATTTCACCGCTGCATCCAAGTAGTCCATTTAATAAATATTTAGTGAACAGTAAAGTATATTCAGAGTGAGTTCAAAATAAGGAACTGCATTGCAATCTGAAGCAGATGAACATGCTAAGGGTTGATCCAGACCTGGACCTGTATGAGAGTCTTTTGTTTAAGCACAGCAGAAGAGAATTTGCATTAGTGAAATGCAAAATAGAGAAATTAATCAGGAAACATATTTTCTGAATAATGTTCTACCAGCTCAACTYATGATGGATTTGTTGTTGACAATAATGTAAGATTAGCATAGGCAACAATTCCACCTCCCTGTAACAGCTCCATGAAGGGTTGGAGCAGGAGCATCTGGCAGGGAAGAGTCTGTAGCAAATCAGAAGGGTGCAATTACTGGGAAGCTGTTTGAGTAGAGGTGGACTCTAACATGCACATCAATCAGGGAACTCTGGAGAWGAAAACAATGTCTTGGGAAAAGCCTGAGTGAATCTCCGTCAACATCTTGGATGAAGATGGATTTATAATTTCAGGGCTTTACATCTCAGGGAGTTATATTTCTGTGATATTTAAGAAGCATAATGAGAAGTTGAAATCAAAGTGGGTTTTTTTTAATGCACTGTTATCAAAAGATCCTTGCTACTCCTCTTTCCTTTTCTTACCTTGACAACCCCATTTCTCTCTCCAGATATTGGGCCTTGTAACCTTCTTCTTCTTAGATAAAAGTGCCACACTGAAAATAAATAACTAAACACCTCTCATTGGTACCTGCGGGTTCAATTAACTTTCTAATTATTATTGAAGTTGGTGACATCACTCCATATTTTGCCTACCTCCACTTGTGGATCAGATTCTGATCTAAAGTGTTTTGGCTTACTTAGACCAGCGATGCTGCAGCTCATGTTCTGCACTCTGCTCTCACCAACTGGAACATTTAGCAAATAAAAAAAAAATCTATGACAATGAATTTCCAAAGAGAGCCTGGGAAAGTGTCCTGGCTAGAGAAAGCACAATAGAAGGATCAGAGTATAATCCCAATTGTTGGTTGTATCAGCAAGACTGAWTTTTTCCAAGGACATCCTGTGCTCTATTTTCAATGCTAGTGTTGTGCTTTGGCCATATTCAATTGGCCATACTTTTTAAATTTTGAATATTAGTTATTTATTTTGCAGATAAGCACCAAAAATACCAATTCTGGGCACTGCTGTCAGGTTATACATGTACCAGKGGTGGTCAGCAGTGGGGAAATACATGTCCACCTTTAGCTGTATGGAAGTCTAAGTCACCTCACCAAAACAAGTGGTACCCTTTGCCTCAGCTATTCCTGTGGGCAGAGCAGAAGGGAGGTGCCCAGAAGGGAGTTTCATACCCCCAGGGAGTGAGTGTGACAGCAGGCACTGGCTTTAGACAGATATTTAGCTTTCCAAGAGGCAAGATTAGCCCTTCTTCAGGTATGCAAGRGCTGGCAAGAGCCTAAGAACACCTCTCCTGAGTATTTTTATCCAAGTGAGGGGAGGCATAACATCCTCAAATCCTATAGCAGAAGGGACTCGTGTTAGAAAGCAGAGCTAACAGCTGCTGTAATCTTTTCCTAGTGAAATTAATCCCCACAAAGAACTCCAGCAAAGCTCTATTCACAACCTGTACTTTTCTCGCATCCTCTCAACAGGATTGAGCAGACATTGAGTGGTGCTCTCTCCAGCAGTTTGSCTGGCATCCTTGGCATGTAAATAATTTCAGCAGTAAATTTAGGGATCTTGTATTTTGTTTAGAATCCATAGCACTAGGAGCACGTGAAGTGTGAAGAGCTGAGACTGCTAATCAGAGAGAATCTGTGATGAGATAAGGAAGAAGCAGTTAGTGGTCTGCAGGGTGGTAAGAAGGTGCTCCTTGGCTTTTGGTCTATCTTCTTGGATTAGTGTTTCATCATCTTAATGTGGATTAGGTGCTTTAAAACCACAGAAACCTGAGAGAAAACAGCAGCAGTTCCTGACTATCCACAGATTGTAACACTTGTAGCACAAGGGCTGCTGGTTACACATTGAAAAATGCGGGGTTTTACCTCACAGTGAAAATTCTGMGTGAAAATGCGGTGAAGGCAGAATCCTGCCTCCTGTCCTTTCCTCCTCCCTTCCTTTCCTTTCCTCCTCCTTTCTTTCCTTTCTCTTTCTTCCTTTCCTTTTCTCTTTGCCTTCCTGCTATATTTTTTTCAGCTACTCTGATCTCCCAGTGTCAGACCTCATACAAGAGAGGCAGTGGACATGATAGAATAAATGAAGCCAATAATTCCAGAGACAGGAGAACAATCCCACACACATCAGTCATATGCTCCAAAGCAGCAAAGAATTGACTGCACTAACACAAAGAGACAATCTGAGATTAATAAGTCAAAAGTTATAAATAGAATGTAAACACCCAGTTTAAAGATAAAAATATCTGGAGTCAAATAATGTGTGTTGATTGGGATGTGAACACTTTTAGACTTTTTGGGGAAAAACATCAGAATTTTATAAAATATAAAGTAACTTTCCTACTTTGTCTTACAAAACTCATTATTTTGACTCTGTGGTTCATAAAAGGAGACAAAAAAATGCACTGAAGATAGAGCAAGACAAAGAGAGCCTCCAGCCCATGACGTGCAGTTTCACCCATGACACCAAGGCATCCAGCTAAACACATCTTCACTTCCTCTGATGCACCTGAAATTTCTTCAGCTTTTCTGGGAATGCAATGGATATTTCAGATGATAGGTATTCTTCACATGATGCAAGTTGAAGACTGCACTAAGATGACTTTCTAACCAAAATCATCAGACTGGAAGGTCAAAGCGTAGGCTGCAAAACATTGCTTGCTCAACTTGTTACCTAAAGACCTAAAAAAAAGGTCAGAGGTAGTTCAACTACACAGAGAAAAGGTGTATGCCCCAGGCAGCAACAGAATCTTCTATTTTTCATGCTAGAGAAAAAATAATTACATGATATATATAATTTTTACCTTGTAACAAGGTGGGGTTTTTTCTTTCCTGTGTCTTTTTCTTTACTATACCTTTAGAAAGTCAATTAAGTAATAAAATGTATTATAAAGTAAAAGTGACCCCCTATTAGCCAGACATTTTCTAATAAAAACCAAATTATCTCCTACTGAGTATCACACGAACACACCTGCTTTGTCTGGGAAAATTTACATTAATATAGATAATTCTATCTTGACTCGAGTTAAAAAATGAAAGAATATTTTCAGCTTCTGATAACTATCTTTTTCAAATTTTAATAGGTAGGAAAGAGAAAAGTGTAGTTATAAACTCTTATCCCAAATGAAAAACAGATGAGACTRCACTGAAATTTAAACCACTGAAATCTACAGGAAGAGAATTATCATAGACTATTGAAATCATAATAAACTTGGATTTTAAGTGCAAATACCAGTAATTTCAATTCAGAAATATTAACATTTAATTCCCAACTGGTGTTAATATTGTCTAGAATGGAATATTCAGAGATTACACAAGCAGAATCTAAGGTATTTTTCCTCTCTCTAGGGACATTGAAGATTTAAGTGTAACAGAGACACGTTTTACTTGCAACAAAATAATGAGGAGTGCCTTGGTTTTCACAATATAGCTCTTTCTGTAACCCAGTTATTCTTTCTGTCCTTTCTCTTCTATTATAATGTAATTCCAAATTCTTCAAATGGCATTCATGAAGGTTGCCCAGAGCAGCTGTGGATGCTCCATCCCTGGAGCCAGGCTGGATGGGGCTCTGAGAAACMTGGGGTAGTGGAAGGCGTCCCTGCCCATGGCACGGGGTGGAACTAAAGGATCTTAAATGTCCCTTCCAACCCAAACAGTTCTATAATTTTGTGATATAACCAGTCACTTCATGTTCAGATGGAGTGCAATACCTCCAGTGTTAAAAAGAGGGAACATCACAGAATTAAAATGAAGGGTGGATGCACTTTTAAAAGAGTTGATTTGTGGTTTGTGAAATTCAGGGTACCCACAGTGTATGTACAGAGATTTCCAGGTGTGAGACACCTGTATCTCTCCTCTTGTGGGGTTTCTGGGACATCACTGAAGTTCTCCCTTCACTTCTACTCTATTGCTGAAGTGTGCAGTAGCAGTGCCACAAACATAATACACACTTGGTATTTTACTCTGCCTTGTGTAGTGACTGTCCCAGTGCAGTTCAGGGAAATCCTGGCTCTCTAGTTACTGATGTTAGCCTTATGTCAGAAAATTGTAGCTTCCCCTTTGGAAATTCATCTAGCTACAGCATTGTAAAAACCTTGAAAAAACATAGTTTTGAAAATGAGTGGCTACGGATTTTTTTTAAAGACTCTTCAATAGTTTATATAGCTCCCAACCATAAAAATAGCACTATTTTATTGCTAGCAATATGGCAACAGAAGTTCTGAAAGGGACTGGGGAAGGGAGAGAGAAGAAATGTGTACTGAATGACAGGAAGCTGCACACTTTTAATGCTGCCTAACAGCCACCTTCTGTGGCTGTGCAGCATTCGAGTTGGAAGTTCAAAGATTGATTAATCATCCCCTCAGATGCACCATAAAGTTTTAGAGTTTTTCCCTTGGTAGATGTCTGGAACATGTGGGGAAAAAGAAAAAAAAAAAAGTAGGCAATTTACAAACAAGGACAAGGAAAACCTGAATAGCTGTTATGATTTAAAACCAAGCATTTACTGATAAAAGCTGCCTATTCACTTTCAAGTWCTTTGATCACAGAGAATTGAGGGAGTTGACTGCAGTATGTCCTGCCTCACTGAAGATTTCCCTAAACTGGGGCATGCCAGTCCTGTGAGCCATTAAGTGTTTCTTGGCATGATGTGTAATTTCAGGATCTGTTGGGTTAGTAAATGATGTACTTTCATATTCAAGAGTGCTAAGAAAAAAAGAAATGAAAAAAAAAAACCACAAAAGGGAGAAATTAGACCTATGCTAATTCAGACTAAAGCAACACAGCTGAAAAGCTGCAGGAGAGTATTTTGAGGAAGTTATATCCTATTGCTGTGCTGTCAGTAAGGATGATTTTCAGGTGTTAGGAAGAACTGCAATAGATTTGTGCTCTTGAGTCCCAGACATCACTGTCCTGAAGGCCAGCATCTGGACATTGGTCATAATCATCCTCTCCATCCTCTTGTTCACTGGGAATCTTACATGGGAAATCTAATTTTAAGTGCATCCTTGACATTTTCTGCCTCAACAATAATTTGACATTTTCCACATCTTACTACTTATGAAACCTGACATCATGTCAGTCTTCCAGCATGAACCTTCAGCCACTGCAGTTTTCCTCCTACTTAATTACAGCCATGATTGAGGGAAAGTTGTTAGCTGCTCTTGTACAGCATGCRCACTTATTGGTAAATGATGACATTTCCAGATCATTCTTCTAAATTTATTAGCTTATTAATACAATAATGAACATATATGTGTATTTTTTGTGTATATTCAGCTGTGCATGCATACACGTTTATCTGAGTGTTTYGCAGCATACACATCTTTGACAGTGAAAAACTGTTCTATTTTCTTGTTAAGGTAAACACTTCCAAAGCCATCTACATCAGCACTTTGCAAACACCTCTGGTGTTCAGTTCCCACAGGTTACCTGTGGCTTGGTTACGTCTTGCAGGCAAGGATTTACCCAAAAGAAAACTGCCCTAAATAGAAGTGAAAGCAGTGTGACTAATTTATAAGAGATCCTTTTAACTGTTGTGCTTTGATACAGCATTATCAGAAAGACAGAACAAACCTCTCTCTTGTGGTTGTGTGATATCTAGGATTTCAKTCCTTGCACCTGCAGCTTTTGGTGTGGCTTGTGGCTGTTTGGAAAGCATTAAGTAGTAATGAATTTAAAGACATGTTTTCTGACTTGTTTTTTGACATGAAGCAGAACTTACATAAATGGTCTGATAGTCAGGCAGTGATGAGAAAAATGTATAGAGTGAAAATTCCTTCTGCTTGTCTGTAGAAAAAGCCAGGAAATTCAGGAGTTTCCCAGGGATCAATGTCTGTGGGCAGAGGCACCCTGATGGGCCATGGTGGCTGAGCCACCCTCAGGGCAGGGATAGCAAATCCTGTCCTCACCCTGCTGCTCCCAAGGCTGCTGAATGCTGGATGGGATCCCAGAGGCTTTGGGGCAGCTTGGCTGAGCTTCCCAGCGTGGCTGGGGGAGCAGCAGTTGTGTCAGCCTCACTTTGTGCCCCTTTCCCTGACTCCAAAACTCCTCTGCTTCCTAACAATGGTGTGAACAATGGCAGATCACAGGTAGCACAGCACACTGCACGTAGCCTATTCCCCTGTTTTGCTTTCCCAGAAAGTCCAAACCCTGGTGGATTTACCTCCCAGAACAGATATTTTATTCTGCTGATTGAGGAATTTCAAAAGTTTACTCATGCTCCATATTCAGGCAGCAGCACATCCCCACTAGCCAGAGGTGAAACAACACATGCTGCTCAAGCATTTTGGGATGGGGAGCTGGCAAGGGAGACCCAAACTTCAGGGACAGGCTGGTTGGCTGCCACGGCTGTGCTCTCACCCATCTGCTGGAGTGGCAGAGTGCCTGCTTAAAAATTACTCAGCTCTGCAAAAGTGCATTGTGCACTGCAGGTGAAAATGGCAACTTAAACATTCCTATTTGTCTTGTGTTTCTCAGGAATCTTCAGCTGAGTTCTTTACATGTCTGTATGTGGGTGTAGATAAATATATTTATGTTACACGTATATTTGTGTGTGCATGTGTGYRCACAGAGATATAGGCCTCTTGTTTCTTCCAAGGAGAGAATAATTCCAACATTTATCTCCCTAAAATTTTAGATCCCTGTTTCTCTGCCCTTCACATGTACCTCTGTGCAGAGAGTGAAGAGAGAATTCCACAGTCAGCCAGGCTCCCACCTTCACTGGGAGAGGCACCTCTCCCCCTTTCCTCTTTCTCCCAGCTGGCTACTGAAACCWGCACTGTGCTGTTACCACAGTGTGCAAAGCAAACCCTTTGAAGCTGTTGAGCTCCAGGATCCAGCTCTCATATGGGCATAGTAATTGAGGAGTTTGGGGTTTTCATGCTTGCAGCTCTGCTCTCCCTGCTGATTGAACAGAAGCAGCTGAGACTGATTTCTTTCCCTCACTACCATCACTCACTTTTCATCTAAAAATGTCAGCTGACTTTCAGGGTGAAGTCTGGATTCATCTGGTCAAATTRACCTTCTCAATAGTCTAAAAGGGAGAGCTGACCTTTGCTGAGGTATAACTTATGTCTAAGGCTTTAAGGAAATCTTTAGAACTTACAGATGGTTCTGTGAGTGAGCTGCTGTCTAGAAATTAGGAACACTATTTGTTATATACAGAACTTTTGTCAAAACAAAACATTTAAAAAAAGTAATATTTTTCTTTATATCCTGAAACAACCTTTAAATAGAGCCTCAGTTTTCACTGTAACAAAAAATTTCAAACTGTGAACCTGTTTTTTCATCTTGTATGATTGATCTAATATGCTGTAGATTTTAATTTGAAGCATATAATTTTCACCTCTGTCTATGAAGATTTAATCTTGAGTATGATCTTATTTCTTGACTTTATTTTGGGAGGAAAAGGAAAGCTGAGAGGTATCTCTGTGTGCCYCAGCACAGGGAAAGGAAAAAATCTATAACTGACATCCATGGCTTCTGCAAGCTCACTGTTGGRTTGTATTTTATATAGCAAAAAAAAATGGGAAAAAATACTGGTGGAAATGAAAGGAAAGCTAAATTTGATACAATTGTGTCAGAGTTTTAGATTTGGGGTGTTTTTCTARTCCTTACAATACTCAGGGCAGCATTCCATGTGTCCCAAGTCACTGCCTGTTCAATGGCAGTTTGTTGCTTTGCCCTTTTTCGTTTGGAATCTGATTCAATGTTGACTCTTGACTTACCTTGATCAGTTTCTTAAATTATAGGGAGGGGTGTAAGRAAAACATACCCAGGGTCAGCTGCAAGAATTCGTTCAGATTAAACCTTGCCCATGAGACATTTTTGTAAAAGCAGGAATCACAGGAGTTGCAGGTTCTGTACTGTTCACAAACGTCTGTCCCACTTTTCCTCTCAGACTATAAGGAACTGCTTAAAAAGGTCCGGGGGAACAGAAGTGCATCTCTGAGCTCAAAAATTGTTCTTGGCATTTTCCTTTTACTGTAAATCTTGAATAGATGGTTGTTTCAGCAACTTAAAAACRGGGGTGATGCTGAAGTTGTCCCTGTGACAACTTGAGCTGGGAGTAAAGTCACAAGGCAGAAATARAAAATAATCTGAGAAAACTAGAAGACTGTATTTCCATGCATTAATCAAAGAAACTTCACTCCAAGTGCAAAACAGCCTTGGGAAGTGGATAGTGGCAAGAAGGAGTTATCAGTAGCAGGTTTAGTATCAGCTTGAAATTTAGGTTCCACAGAGATGGACAGAGACTCACAAAGAAATGAGCATCTGTTCAGCTTCCAGTGATGCTAAGCAATCTTATTYCTCTGGCACAGATTTATTTATATGAAGTGAGGCACTGAAACAAAATGTTGGCTTAGCCTCAATCTGTTTTATATTTTTATTTTTTTTCCAGTCCARTGTCATGAAAACCATTTTGTTTTGCTGCAATTGTAAGTTATGTTTCCATTTTCATTTTTGGCATTGTGGAAAATTGCTCTTGCCAGGTAAATATTGACAATTTAAAAAGGCTCACGTGAAAAGTGAATGGAAATTGTGTGGAAATTCAGGGGCTGTCCTTAATTTATAAACTTTTCCTGCCACAGTCCTGTAGGAAAACAATATGGAGCTACACTTGCATTTTCAAGTGTTTCTGTATGTGAACTCAAAAGCCCAAGGTATATTTCAAATGCATAGTTTTTGGTCAACTTAGAAATTGAAGAGCAGCTGGGTTTCAGATCAAATAAGTCCCCCAAGGTAAAATACTTGGTTTAAAAGTAGGTTGTTTTGGATCTGCCTATAGCCCAAGGATTTCAACAGGAAGATTCAAAGGTCTTAATGAAAATTTGATCATTGTCTCCTGAGAGAGCAGGGTTTTGTGTGAGAATTCAGCCTGTCTGCTTGGGTTGGAACAGCCCTTACAGCTGCGTTTCAGCACCTAGCCAGAACAAAAATGAACACATAACTTACTTTTTCTGCAGCCTCATTAAAATTGAACTAATTTTTGAGAACATTATGCCGTAGTTCCATACTTCATAATAAACTGTTTATTTTTTTCCCATATAAATGAGTGTGAACCATTAAGCTTTCAACAACAGCACCTAAATAATGAGGAGGAACACATTTTTATAATGAGGATAATTGTAATTGCAGAACTTTCCAAGTGATGCAGTAAATTTTCTCTCAGCTGTAAGATTGGCCTTTCTGTAAAATAAATGCTTTAGTTTATCTTTAAGTTATTAAGCTCATTACAGAAAYGACTGTATAAAGTTTGCTGGCCTAAATTTTCTAGAACAAACTGACTAAACTTTATCCTGTGCTTAAAATCTTTGAGTCTTTGGAAGTATCATTTACCTCATCATTGAAATCCGGTGCATTTTTGCCATTTTTGACACACAGATTTTTCTCTGCTGCCCTCCACGTTATTGCTACTTAATATACATTAAGATTATTTATAATGACAAACAAGAATCAAAATTTTTTGCACAGGAAAAAAGTCCCTGGTGTCCAGGGAATTCTAACCCACTCTCACTAGCTGCTGTCCTTGYCAGGGATTCCCTGCTGCATTCCCTATTTCCAGCCACATCAAATGTCAAAACTCAGGTTTGTCTGGGATGTGGGATAAAAGCCACATAACTGCAGTTCAGTCATTACTTGGAGCAACGTTTTCTCTCCTGCTTTTTTTACCTCATAGCCACAGGGTTAGAGGCAGCCAATTAGACAGGGTCTGCTCTGGCTCTTCATGAAGAGGGGAAGACAATTAGTGAGAACACCTTCCTGCCCACTCCTGCYACACAGGCAGCCACATTCACTCCTTTCTCTAGGCTTTGGGTCATAAAGGCTTGAGAAAAGCTCCAGTTCTCCTCCAGCCTCCCATTGTCCCTTAAGTTACTCAGCAGAGCTCCGCAGAATACGTGGGTGGTTATCCTCAGAGGTGAAATGGATGTGTCTTCTTCTATTTGTTTCTAAGGATAGATTTGATTTYCCTTTTGAGGTCAAGGCACATAAGTGATCATACAGCATTTGGTGCTTCCAATTAGTAGTCTTTCTGGTCCAAAATCCAATATCAGAACCTAATGAATGGCCCTTCAGGGTTTAACTGAATTGCCAGAAAAAAAGGAACAAATCTTCTTCCTGCACTCCACGAGGAATTTATTCTCTGTCCCCTTCTTTTTTCCACAGCTTTTTAGGAGCGCAGATGCATAGGGCTTAGCTGCTCACAGTAGCAGACAGATTGATTTGTTCATGTGTCACCTTAACAAARCAAACTGAATGGACAACTAGAGAAGAAATATCAGAGGGAGCTGAAGAGATGATGAAAAACACTAAGTGATGATACACAAAATGATGTGATTATTTATCTAAGGGCTTTCACCCTCCAAAAACCATCTMCCCACTGCAGTTCAAACAGGTTTTTCCTTTGAATCACTTCATCATATAAAATATGAATCAGGATCCAGTGAAACGTTTATTTAAATAACTGTCACCAGGCTGAGACAAAAAGGAAAAGTCTGTTCTATCAAAATATACTAAAAATAAGGATGGCAGCACAACAAAGTGATTGTCTCGAGGACCTGAGCTTTTGTGCAGAGCTCTCCTGAATATTGGTTTGCTTTTTCTGTTTGACTGCTTTACTGTGGTGTTGAGCAGTCAAAGTGCAGCCCCAAGGCCCAAGGCAATGGATGTTCATTTTCACCAGACACCCAGCCCAGCTCTGTGATTAGCACCTCCAGACTGAGCCTTTACAATTTGTGCTGCTAACACCCTTTGGGGCTGCCAGCTCTGATATGGGCATTAGTCTGTGCATCGTCCCCTTTAATGTCATTTTTAAATGTTTAATAATCTGATTGGGATAAATGGTCTGGATATTTATCTCCTTCCTCTCAGAGAGGGATCCCATTAGTGAATTCAATAATTTCAAGAGGGTCAGGCTGGCTTGCCAGAGGCTCAGGTTGAATTTAGCACAGGATTAATTTCTCTCCATGCACTGTGCTCCCACCAGAGGTATCATAGGGGTCCATTTTTTCACCATAAAATAGAGTGCAAGCTGCCAATTGTCAGTGTAAAAACCAGTCCTGCTGAAAGGATGCCCAGCAACCCTGAGGCCCTTCAGCCCAGCTAACCCTTTGTTTCCCCTGGCACTCTGGATGTTTGAGCTTTGATTTACTTGTTCCTGGCTAGGAGACAAATGCATCTTTTTTCTTCAGAAGGACACCTATTTCTGCTTGTCTCATGGAAGAGAAATTCCATTTAAGTCAACAGGGAGATTTCAACTACAATAGAATGCAGCTAATAGAMTTTTCTTGTAAGGTACCACTGCAAAAACTAAAAAAAAGCTTTGTTAGTTATGTAAAAAGTGCTAAATTACTTTTYTACTATGTGACTCTTTCTTCTTGCCATCCATCCATTTGTCCTAAAAATAAAATTTGGCACATGTTTAGATTACAATTAAATCACTCTCAACTATTTATTGCTCATGCCAAAGTAGTAGCTCTAGGTTTGAAAAAATTATCTGAGGTAGGCAAGTTTTGAAAGTCCCTCCTCAGACTGCCAGCACACACTTCATTAAATCACATTGATTTAGCCTGAAGAAATTCCCATTTGCAGGAGGCTTGGGGCACACTGGCCCTCTCCAAGTGCTGTTTTAATGAGTTACTTGGATTTGATTATGGTGACTCAGAGATCATTAGGAGGGTGAGGAACTGCCAGGCCATATCCTGGACCAAAACGAAGATACCATGAGGACTCTGTGTCCCAGGCTTGTTGTGGCATCTGTCTGCTGCTGTCAGTTTTCTTGTACAAATAAGTGTTCTAATACTGATCTGTCCTGCAGATTTTAGTCAGCTGATATAAGTTTAATATCACTGACTYTTAGCTAGGTGTTTTTTATTCTTTTGTAAATTCATGCAGTGAAATCCTTCTAGAGCATTGGTTTGTGTCCGAGATTTCCCTCTCTCCTGATGTTAACTTCCCCTCTGCTGACGTTAAGAAAGTATGAATGGTCCCCATAATTTTTCTTTTTGTGGACAGGAATGGTATTAAGATGTAAGGTAGAAAATGATTGACAAAGCAGGAGTAATGAATGACAGCTTTTGTCTGCTCTGATTAACCACGTGGTTATAAACTCATCGATGTATCACAGACCAATATTTTGCCCCACGTGTGCACACACGTTCACTTTTTAATTTTTGCCTGGTGCCTGTCATGAGGAGGGGCTGTAAATTCCTGTGAGGAATGAAATCAGATGTTTAATGCAGTACCCTGGGCTCTCTCCTAAACAGAAAAAGCCTTGCAGAAGACACTGAACACTGTACCTAGTAAAGACAAAACTCTCTCATGGAGGAAACGCCAGTGGGAGAAGATTTGCACAAAGAAACCTATGGTGCTTGTGTTTTCATAAGGCAGATGCCTCATTCAAATTCACAYAAACACAAGAAAAAGCCCAGCCTTTCTAGTTTGTAAGGTTAGAAACGTGAACTTGGACAAAAAGAGCAGGGCAGATCTTTCCAGCTGCACCTCCAAAGCGCTTCCCTCTGGCAGCCTGCTGAGTGCCTGAACGCTGGCACTGCTGAAGYCTCTCTCCAGAAAGCACATCCCTGCTGCTCTGAGTGCCAGAGGGAGGCAACACTAAAGAAAATGGGATTTTGCTTCCTCCCTCCCCAGAGGGCAGGGTGGGCAGCACCCTTCCCTGCCCTCCCCTGCGCTGGGCACAGGCGCGGGCACAATCCCTGCTGCAAACAGCTGAGCTGCTCTCCTGGCTCCCTGGCAGCCCCGAGCCTGCCAGTGGGACTAACATCCTGGAAATCACCATCTGAGAGCACAGACAGGCAGGCAGGCAATCAAGACAGACAACACTAGACACAGCTTGATTCCCCTAGGATATTCAGGGTACAAGCTGGATCCACAGAGGCTTTTTTTAGCTATGACCATCTTTCTGTGCTGAAAGTTGCCTAGTTCCTTTTCCTTTCTCTTTTTTTTTTTTTCTACCCTGCAGATAGACACAGGTTCAAAGACATTTACAAAATAGATCTGAACTAATGTAATGCTTATTATTGTGGACAAGCACAGTCTTACATCTGGGAAGGGYTTAGCCCAAAGGACTTGCATTTTCCCTCTGCTATTCCTGAAATTGAAACACATGCAGCAATGCAAGTTGTCTTTCACCAGTGTGAAAATTCTGACTCCATTTCAACTTAAAATCTGAGAGCTGCTGAAGGCACTCGGTGAACCTTGTTCCTGGAATTTATCATGACTATCTTGAGGCATCTTGTTGAGCTGTCTCAGTACCTTGGATTCYTTCTCTGGGCGGTGGGTCTTTGCTTGGTTTCTATTCCTAGCTTTTCCTTCTCTCCTGTCACAGAACTGAATGATTAGGTGACTCTTCTTAGAGAAATCTAGACCTTTTTACATGTTTATTTTTAAATGGTGGACAGTGATTTGTGCCATTTTGGAGTGTTTTGTTGTTTTCCTAGTTTGTATGCTGCCAACATCTGTGCTTCTATCTGATTTGAGTTTTTTATGTGGCTGTGACCACATAAAAAACGTATTTTCTGCTTTCCTATCAGAAAATGATGACTGAGCCTTTGAGAAGCCTGTGCTGAACAGTCACCCCAAATGCTCTCACTAGGATGAGTTGTCTCCTGTTAGAAAGTGTTAGCAACTCCTGCAGGGGAGTTTCCTCTCTTTTTTTTYTAAAGAAACCTTTGATGTTTTACTCAGCTCCAAGTTATCATCATCTACAACACCACATGTCTCACATGTACCAAAAAAGTGATGCAGGTGTCCTATATAAAGAAAATATTTCTGAGTGAAGGGATGATTTCTTGACATCAGGGAAGCATCCTCCAGTTAGAATTTTACTTAAAATAGAAGGAGCACCCTTTATAACCCATTGAAGCAGCTGCAGGATATCTTCCTTTGTTAAAGCAGCCTGGATTTTTTTCATGGGAAGGCAATAAGGGGTGCAGTGTGAGTCTGTGTGCCTTATCTCAGATATGGACCTTGGTATCCACCACACTCAAATTGTCTTGGTCTAGGGAAAAAGCATTAAATAAAAAGGAGTTAAGAGAAGGCTGCCCTGGCTCTCAGTGCGTCCTGTGCCCCAGAGCACAGGCAGGCTCAGGGGTGGGCAGGGGAGGGGACAGGTCCCTCAGCAGCCCCTGAGGCTGTGCTGGGCCACATCCCTTTGGAGGAGAAACAGTGGCAGGGAATGGGTGTAAATATCCTCCSTGTTAAAAGGTGCTGGTTTGGGTCAAAAGTGCATTTCTTTCATCACCCACATTTTTTCTTCCTTAAACAAGTACAAGTGGCGCTGCCATTCATCTTTCAAACAAAAATATAACCAGGTAATTCYTTGGAAATGGAAACATTTGTGTTAGATCTGTGTGTTCATGAACACATAGGCAGTTGCTGTGAGCCTAGAGAAGCCATTGCCATTTCATGTCAATTTTCTGTAGGTTTTATAGGTCTGTTTAGCTCTCCTGTTTCCCCCAAATGATTGTTACCTTAGCAACTGCCAAGTTGCATACACAAGCTTGCTTGGAGAAGCAGAGCTTAACAACTTAAAGTATCAGTGTTTAAGGAGTCATCAGCAGCACAGCGTTTATTGTGGGGCTTTAACTCTCTTATATACTCACCTACATGGGTGGTGCCTTCTTTCATTTTGAGTTTTCCAAAACTTGAAATTAAAAAAAAACAAATGCACCACCACCCCCAAACCTCTTAGCAGCTAGTCAACCATAGCATCAATTTTGTCCTTTCCTCTACTTTCAGCTCCCCAGCTCATTTCAAAAACTAATATTTCATTCATAAGAAGGATGATCGAGCCTGCAAGGTCAGAGATGTGTGAATTGGGTAAAACAGGAGGCAAGGYTTTGTGTGCCAGGTGATTCATATTCACTTCTTGTGTCCATCCCATACACATTTTGATCCAYGTACAGACTATGACATTTAGCATGGAGGAACATGTTGGGATAAATTCGAATTAATTTTGAACTTTTTACCAACCACTTAAATCTAATTATTATTTTGTAGGATTTGGAAAAAAAATAAGTTAGGAAATCAGCTTTTGCTGTCTTATCCTCTGTACTGTTTAATTTAAATGTGCAGGAACTTCAAGCTTTTATGCAGTAAATGTTGCAGGTGCATTTTACWTCTGTCATGTTGGGTTATTCTTCCTCTTGCCCCACATGTTACCGATCAGGAAATCCTCCATCCAAAGAAATACTTGTCCTGTCACAGGAGCACATCTCAGTTTGTTCCAAGCAGCTTGTCAGAGAGGCCAGGCTTTTTTGCTTGTTTTCCAGCTGATTTCCTGAGGTGTAATCAGACAGGTGATTTATCCAAGGTTGTACACCAAGTCATTGGCTAAGCCAAGAGTGTGAGATCCTGGAATTTTTTCCTTTCACACACTCTTGTTTTCTTTACTTCTGCCACAACACTCCATTGCTGTGCTGAAGTCCCGAGACAGTGATCTTAGAATCRAATGTTATTGATATCAATGAAGTTTTTTCTATCCAGAGTCATCAGGGTTGGTTTTTTGTTGRTTTATTTGGTTGGTTGTTTTACAGAAATTGTCTCCTTAGATTTGCTTTTAGCTCGACACTTGAATGGAAAAAATCAATTCCTTCAATTTGAATATCCTGCTGAACACACAGTTTGGAAGATATTTCTCACTTCATTTTGTTCTGAATCCAATAGAGACCACTTCTGTGGGACATTATACCTGTAATACAAAGCACGAGCCACTAAGACATCAGGAAATTACACCAAGTGTAATGACTTTAATTTGAAATCTATTTCAAATTGGTTTTTCTATACAATGACTGAAGATCATYGACTCAAGTCAGTTTTCTGGAGGAGTCACATAGCCAAACCATTGGTATTCTCAGACAACCTGTTCTTGGGACTAGTGAGGCTTTCCTGGATAGAGTTACATGGGTAAATAAAGAAGCAGGCAAGGCTAAGCCTTTTAATTCTACACAAGCCTTTAAATTTTGATGTGCCCRAGTCACAGTCATCCAATTCTATGTTAGCCAAGGGAGGGGAGAAAAAATGAAAGGAAAAGAAGAGGAAGAGAGAGATTAAAATTCAAAGCTTCACTCCCTTATTACTCTCTCTTACAGATTGCCCCATCATAGGCAAAAAGTCAAAATCAGCACTTAAATGAAGTGCATTAGGAAGAATTTGTTTCCCTTTCCTGCAGGTGAAACAGAACTGACTCCTCCATTTATCACAGCACCTCAGCATTCCAACACGGTTTCAACCAGAGTTTTATTTTATTGGAACATAGTTTAAAAGTTAAGGCATTTCTTTTATATCCTGTTGTCTTTCAGTCTTCTAGCTCTGGTCTTTTTGCAAATATTTATATTTAAATCTTTTGTGTGGTTGAACGCTAATCATGTTTCTTGGCCATGTGTGCTTTTTTTCTGAGCAGGCTGTAAAGGAGAGTGGGACCTCAGAGCTCAACATTGAAAYGGGCTAGGTGGGAATACAGTCATTCTCTTGAAAAAGATATTTTAACAAAAGAAAAAAAAATTAAAGAAAAAATAGATTTAAGTCTGATACCACTGATGGTTTGCATTGCAGGGTGCTGCAATTCTTCCAGCCTGTCATAAATCTGTTTGGGGTGTCAGGGGGTGAAGTACCTGTGCAAAGATGGCAAAGAACTAAAGCCAAAGGAGAATAAAACAGCAAAAAATTGTGCATTTCCATTAAATGTGAGAAAAGAAGTAAAAAAGGCCTAACTTGACAGCCTGCAACCAAAAATATTATCAGACAGTGAGCGGAGAGCAGTAAACTGCAGCTGGAGTTGGTGCAAAACAAGGTGCCCAGCCATGTTGTTTCAAGGAAAAATTTATTTGAAAAATGATGGGGTTATTCCAGTTACCAAAACCATGTCAGCATAAATCATTATTTGGAAAATTTCTTTTGTTTCYCTCCCCAATTCCCAAAAAGACAATTAGCATTATTAAATACATGAATCAACACTTTATATTCTTTTTCTGTCTTCACCAATGGTCTCTAAAATATGACTTACCAAGTATGAGGTCAAAGGTGAAAGCTGTATCTTAATATAAAAAAAAAACCCACAATAAAATCCCCAGGTAACTGAGTGAGTTTCTTGGGTGGATAACAGCAGAAGCTTGGGTACTGTACTGATGTAATGATGAATCCCACTAATGAACTAATTAGCCTGCCTGCACACRCTGTTGTTCCTCAGTGCTGTATCTGATAAAGACATTTGAAAATAGAAGAATTGTCATGGGACAGAAGAGCACCAATCCTCTGTKGCTTGCCAAGCTCCAGTTCAGCAGTAGTTTGCTTCACTTAGGTTTTCCTTTTATTCTGCCACACATAAACAACTTTGGTTTTTGTTTTCTACCTCCAGTTTTTCATTGCTTCCTGAAAGTCAAGAAAAGATAATGGTTATCAGGAAGSACAATAAGCTAGAAAATATCTGATATCTCAGTGAGAAACTTGTGAAGAAATTATTATATTTGGCATTCCCATTGTTCACATGTATGATAACATTTTCCAGACTTGGAGTTGTGTAAGGGTTAACGTTTGTCAAACTTTTAAAAATACTTAAATGCAGGCTATGCTGAAGAGTAATATTTTTTATTTTTATTAATGTAAATAATGGATGAACTAACCACTGTGACAGTAGCTCTGTGTTAGCAAAATTTGAATACGTATGAGTGGAATATATATATACTTAATATACATTTAAATAGTAGCTGACAGCTTATGAAATGAGAGTTGCTTGTCATAAATTAATAATTTCAGCACTGAAAAACTTCTTTTAGCATACTTTGCTTCTGGAGGGGGTACACAGAAGCTGAAYGGTCTAATTCATAAAAAAGGGTTTGCATTAGATTGAATCCAGAAAAGCTCAGTTGCCACCTGTTCATATGTGCTTCACTGCTAAATCTATTAAACCTTCTGGCACAAATGCAGCAGCTGTCATTTGGGAAATGGGCTTGAAGGAAGGGTCTGTGGCTCCCAGCATCCATTTCCATGGCTTTTCCTGAGGAAAGGATGTAGATCTTCTCAAGCGCCATAGGTGATCTTCCTGTCTCATGTCTTTGGGGTTATTATAGTTTATGTGGAAGAAAAGARATGAAAGTACAGCAAGATTTTAGCCCAAGCCCACAGCAGAGCTCACTTCTGATCCAGTTGTCATAAATGACGTCYTTTTTTGAGGTTGGGGTAAATCACACATTCCTTTGGTTCCACTGCCAAATCATTGAGGATTTGAGGTGTAAAAGATCTATCTTCAGCCCAGCTTCACTCYCACTGCCATCCCAACCTTCCCTATTTTTGTGCTCTGGGCCACCAGTGCCCAAGGGTGTGGATTAACAGCTCTCTGCCATTCRACAGGGTTGGTGCCACTTTTGAACTGCAGTCCTTGTGTAGCCAAAATGCAACAAAACAATCATCCCAAATAGTGAAAAGGCAGAGGGGAAACTCGACTTTGTATTTCTGAAGTGTCAGAAGAGCTGCAGGGTAATAAAGAGGCTCTTTGGAGAGCCAGGCATCTTTAAATTCATTGGTTCCTCTTCAGTTGAAGGCGCACAGGCTGAGCAGCAGCCACTCTAGCTCAGACAGCAGAAATCTGCCAATCAATCATCCCATAACACTGTGTTCAGGACTAGCAGAACATTTTGTCAGATCAGTGCTAAGGCAAGTGGGGATTAAAAAAGTTTAAAGTAATATGGRGCTTGAGGGCTTTTTCCAGAGCCCACTGTTTCAAGAGAAAGACAGGTTTAAGCTGACTTCAGGATAGCGATGATGTCATATCTCATGTCAGATGTGACTTTTGTATCTGATCCTTTTTATACTGTGCTTTTAAAAGATGGGTTTTTTCACTTTCTGGTACTATACTGAAAGAGAAAAACCCAGGCACTATATAAGTAAGGAACAGGAAAAGTCAGGAGTAGGAGTGTGATTCGAAGCAAAGAGGGCTAGCATGTCAAAATAGGATTTATTAACTGAGTCAGCTGATGCAAATAACCTTTGGTGGTTTTTTCTTCCTTCCTAAAGCCTTGACTAAAAAAATTAAGTAAAGACAACTCAAATGATCTTCCCAGCCTTCTCCTGAGGAAGGTGTAAAGTTTGAGGTATATAGTTACAGAAGAGTGTGAAACCCAAGGCACTGGAAACAGTGAGACTTTCCCACAAAATGGGGCCAAATGACCCAACAAGTTCTGCCTGTGGTTCCCAAATCCCTCCCTCTGCTCTCCAACATCTTCCCTGGGCAGCTGAGAGATGGAATAAGCAGCTCCTGGAAGCAGAGTCAGAGCAGTGCAAGAGGGAGGTGGAGGTGATGCTGGCACTGCCGAGCGTTTCCTTTATTGCCAGATGTTGGAAAAACAGGTTTCCAAAGGAAAGGGGGACAGAGAAAGGAACACAGTAATTATTCCCACCAATGACTACAGCAGGGATGGAAACAAGCAGAATCTAACACCTTATTATAGTCTAACCTGCCACTGTGTGCCAATAGAACACAGCATGTAAGGCTAAAGCAAAGCTATGTAAATTGAGGGAAATCCGTATGATGAGCTCTGTGGGGAGCTCAGAAAATCCAGGAGAAATTCCTACTGTGCAAATGGCTGCAAAATCTTGAGTCAGYTGGGGGGGAGTGAGAATTATTGCTGTTGCTTTACTTAGAAACCCCCTTGTCTGCACCACATTTTAACAAAGAAAAGTGAAGATCACTTAGCCAAGGGTTTCTTTTGTACATGTACATCCATGCATYGCAATCTTCTAAACATTTCAGTTTTTGCTCTTCTTTCTAAATCTTCCAGGTTACAGATATGACAGGCAAGGTATGATTATTGTATTTTTCCTCTATTGCCTTCTCTCAARAACTCTATGAAATGAAACATTACATAGGTAAGCTATCTGCATGCTTGATAATTTCACTCTATAAATGGAAAAAGGAAAATAAAGCAGAGGAAATTGTGATTCATGGAATGTCTTTGTTCTGCTGATCTTCTTATTCCTTGAGTAGTTCTTCTCTTAGTTCAGGRGAAAAATCACTTCCCATTCTGTTTCTTCAAGTATGCAGCTATTTTATTGCAGGAGTGAGACATCACTTGGTAGCTGGCGATTTTTCCAGCTCCTCAGTCTAGACCTGTGTACTGCTGCTAGTGTCTGGGCAATTCTCAAGAACCACACCACCTCTTTTCACAATTATTTGAGATTTTTTTTCCCCTTATCTGCTTCTGTTTAGTCATCAGGKTTGTAGTGGAGAAGAGGAGCAGATGATATGCTGGAGGGAGGGGATTGGATTGGATTGCCTGAAGAAGAATCATGGAAATGTAGTAATGATGRACCAAACCTCAAGTTTTTTCTCTTTCAAAATGTTTTCCATTATAAGTATTCAGCCAGGTATATCCAAGAATTACTATTCAGCTAAGAAACACCGCAGTAAATACCTTTTTTACAAAATCTATATTGATATTTATATTCTACCTTATAATAAAAACTTATTTCAAAATTCGTATTCTTTCCGGTTTTTTTTTTCTGGTAACTATTAATTTATGTAGCCATACTTATAATCATACTTGTTTCTCTCTGAACTATGCCTCATTTCTGTTCAAGTATTTTTCAATTAAGACATCTGAAGCTAGAAATCACCCACAGGAAACTTCTGTGGCAGGTGAGAGTGTGATGCCAGGCCTTTGCCCACTTGCAAGTTTATATTCATTGTCAAGGGCAATGTGTGATAATCCAGCAYGGAAGGGCTCACAATTTCTTCTCATGAGAACTTCCTCTAAATACCATCCAAACATGAACACATTTTGCAATAAATTAAAGTTACGAGAGCCCTTGGGGGAGTCCTTTTGTCCTGTGAGCCTGAACCATCATTTCTGCCTCATTCTTGAGTAGAATGGGAAGCCTTATTTCCTGGGAGCTGCTGGAAGTGTGGAGTGATGCTGTGGSGTTTTTGTGTGGGGCTATTCTTACATCAATCACTGTTCCTCTGAGGCAAAGCAAGGCCAGTCCTGTGAAAAAGTTCTGCCTGTTCCCTCCTTAGGTTTGCTCAGCCTTTTGTGGAGTTGAGTKACCAGCTCATTGCTCAGAAAAGCGAACAAAAGTACTTTAGCATTTGCAATACAGTAAGGATTGATCAGTGGGTGATGGGAAGTCACCTCTATCTTTTCTTGCACTGTGAGATAGAATCTGCCTTACATTTATTTTCTGCCTTTTTACCTGTTTAAATCTGCACATCTCTAAACAGTGCTCATTCAGGTGTTTCATAAAACTATGTTTATTAAATTTCGGGAAACAATTCCCCAAGCATTTCTATCAACAGCTAGGAAGCTGATAAATATCTGTAGTACCTGACAATTTATGGATGTTTAAGGGAACTCAATTACATCATACAGGACAAAATGAACAGTACTCATAACCAAAATATTTATCATGAGAGCATTGAAATACTTTCCTGGTCTAGCAGATAATGGTGGGTGTTGTAATGACAAAGCATGAGTGGTTTGAACATTTCGAAGTGGCAGACCAAGCAGCTGCAGTACTTCTTATTTTGGAGGATGATAAACAGAGCTCTGTTATGAACMCTTCTCCTTCTGATGGAAAAGAATTTGTTTGTACTAAGGCTGTGGCTTCCATCACCTCAGTAGGAAAAAAAAAAAAAAAGAAATGTTCTCAGTTAATCCTGAAGTCTTTCAAGATGAAAGTCAGCAAGATGAATGAGCACAGAAAAGCCACCTAATATATGGGCTTACTTTTTCCATACTGCAAAATAGAAATTAAYCCGTGCCCTGAGTATTGGGAGATGACCATGTAAAAAAAGGGTGTAAGAGAGGTTGGAAATGYGGGATTTTCGAAAATTTTATTTATATATGAATTATTCAGATAGCTGCTTTCATAATAGGAGAGTTGTGGAAGAGTAACTGCAGGTCTTTGTCCAGAGCATGTTTTTTCTCAGATATATGTAGTTTCCTGAAGAACAAATTCTGAACAAATTCAGCAACAAATTCTGAAATGCACAGAGCCCCTCCTCATGATGCCTCATGTTTGCTTTTACTGCTAGGCCTTATAGTTCTCTTATAAATATCACCTCTGGGAGTAGATCAGGTGGTTTAAAAATAAATTAAAATTACCATGAGGAAAAGGTTACCATGAATAAGAGGAGCAAGAAGACACTGAAAAGGCTGCTGTGATATACAGCCCAGACCCCAGGGTGGAGGTCACTTTGCCATTGAACTGTGAGGACAAAAGAGGAATGTTAAAAAGAGAAAGATAAGACCTGGAAAATACCAGAGAACAATTAGGAAATTGTACATGTATATATGTGTATATATATATATATAAAGAAGTGTGAAGAAACAATTTTCTGTCTTGTTGAGGTTTAATTTAGTCTTGAGAAAGGTTTCAAAGGGAAGGGAAGGAGATGGAAATGGAGGTGAGAAGACATCAGTCTTGGAGTACCTGGCTGTTCTGGAATTGGAAAGCAAACAGTGGGAACCCCATGAGCTGGAAGGGTGGCTCTCCTCTATCCATTTGAGATAGTCTGGAAGTATTTTAGAAGCCTAACCTTCAGAAACTTGATGTGGGTCACAAATTGGTCTCCTTAGGACAAATCACTGGTACAGATCTGCAAGGATATGTTACGTGAGTTAGGAGGAAAATGACAAGATATAAATCTCTTGGAGACAACCATTAGAGATAATTGAGAAATGGATGATACAAGGAATGATGAACTCACAAGCTSATACTGAATTCACATTCATCTGTCTCATCAAGATCTATAATTATACAAAATTACAAATTAAGTGTACTTTCATTAGGCTCACACGTAAAAGGAAATGGCTTTTCTAATGATACGAGTAAATCTGCACTGGGGGCCCCTCAGTGCCAGAGCCAAATCTTTTCTGGCAGCTTAGAAGGGCCCCATTACCTTTTTAAGGTGAGCTGGAAGAGCTGAACCCCACACTAAATTTGGAAGTACATTAAGCATAACTAATTACACTGAAACCTCCCCTCAGCCTATCTCCTGTTTTGTCTCTGCTGCTGGGGCTCTTGTGTCTCATTTGTGAAGTAAATTAAGGCCATTGTTCTGAGACCACTTGTTTCACCTCTTGAGTTCAGTCTTGTGTAAAAACACCATAGACTAAAATTTAAATAAATAAATGGGATTGTTTTGTCTCTGGTTTTACATAATAATATTGTAATTCTCTGCGAAACACTTATTCTCCTGTCCCCACTGTCTCATATTATTTAGCCAAATAKTAAAAAGGAAGAGAAAGGAGAGAAACTAAAGTATTCCTCTGGGTTACCTGGATCCTTTTCTTCATGTGAAATAGGTGCAAGTCCCTTGTCTGGTAGGCAAATCCATCAATTACATTTAACACAGAACTAATTGCAGTCAGTTTGAGTTCGTGTTTGGTGTTCCCATAGACATTCTTAGTGGGAAATCCTTTGGAAATCCCTTACCTGGACCGGCCTGTTGTATAAAAAGGCACCAGGGCTGGGCTCAGCTGGATTGGCATGGAAGTGTTATCTTCCTGTTGGAATGGCTGGAGTTAGGCAGCCTTCAAATACTYCTCAAACAGCTTTCCTTGTATTTTAATGGAAATCAATGGCAGCTCTAGGAAAACTTCCATGTTGCAGAAGCAAACATCTGAATCCAAAGAAGTGACAAAGTTAATAAAGGCAGCCAGCACTCCAGGGCCTTGCCAAGTGCCTCGTCAGGAGCTTTGCCTTGTGTGTCCCACAAACTGCAATCATGGGGACCCATCCAGCAGGACAAGCCCTTCATAGAGAGCTGTCCAGTGGGACACCACCCTTCCTCTTTTAGCTGTATGCAGAGCATGAGGAAAGCTGAGAAAAAATGCCAGAGTCAGTGCTGAGACTATTAAAGTATTACTGAGAGAGATGGAAAATTAGGGATTGTAATTTTCCCTCTGTCCTCACCAGAGTCAAGATCTCAACCAGGATATCTTAGTCAATTTAAATAAAACTAGAGTCTATAGTGAATTAAAATAATTATATTAAAACATAAATTATGCCAATGAGATCACCATAGATTTAAAAGAAACATAAATTATGATAAAATATGTGAGTCTCACGTATAAGAGAAAGTTCAGCACTTCCTTAGATATTGCAACTGTAGGCTGCAATGATGAGTAAAAAGAAAAAAAAAGAAAGGGGATATTTATAAAGCCTTATGATCAGTATTTTCTGATTTCTTGACATCTTTTCACAGCTCTAAAATATCCTACTTTCCCATGGAATTTACCCTGAAATAAAACAAATGTCATAGCTGCAGCATCCTTTAGAGCACAGAGTTATCATAGGCAGGCAAGGGTCTCTAAAAGGTTGCTGAAATCAAATATGTATCAGACATCTCTCTAATCCCATTAAAATAGAGCTTTAGAAAAGATGACTTTAAAATGATCCCTTTGGATCAATCTGCAGCAAGTCCCCTTTTGCCACACCCTCCACAGGTTGCAGTACGCAGCTCATTTTCTCCCTGTAATCCTACCAGCCTCCTGTGTGCTGCAGATCAAACAAAATGGAGAATTAGSAAAGCAAGGAGATAAAACTAAATAGACAATTTGCAAATGTGTACTAAATCAGGGACAGCATATTGCTTCAACTGAGGAAATACTCATTTTCCTTGCTTCTTAAATGRACAAAAGCATAGTGAAGAAAAGCAAAATTCAGGTAGGAAAGGGTAAAGGGAGAATAAAGAATGTGTCCCCTTGCTCCTCATTCAGAACATAAGAAATACTGTCAATATTTAAACCCTCTTCTTCTTATTGCTAGGAACAGAGTGCTATCAGCAGCTGATCTGAAAAGAAAGCATTTCATTTTTCAGCAGAAACCCAAATTTTCCCTTTCCTAAGTGCCAGAGAAGGTCTGTGCAAATACTCTTTGCTCTCAGCAGAGCACAGATGAGCAGCAGGCAGCTCCTCTTCTCTGTGTCCCGTGGCTCACAAAGTCATCATTTATTAACAGCTCTGTTGGCAGAGTCACCTGGAGCCCCTTAAATCCAGATTTGTCCAATGCTGCCTACAATTAGAGAACCAGACCTGGATTCTAGCCTTTCTCTAAGGATTCATGTTTAGGGCTCACATTTTTGCAGCTTCTCCACAGCAGTATTAGTTCTGYTTTTCCTCTCCAGAAAGTCCTCATGTCTCTTTTCCATCTGAGGAGAGGAAGGATTGGGCCATTTCATCAGCAGAGAGCACCTTCCTCTTTTTAGGGCTGGAGCAGGGTGGACAAGGGTGCAGTGGTCACCCTTTTATTGTGAGGGGCTGCAATTCTGCCTCTGCTGAGAGTTCAGAGATGCTGAGTGGCAAAAAGGAGAAAAGSCCATCTTACTGCTTCTGTTGGAAAATGAGGAAGAGGTAAATTGTGGAAGGGCTTCTCCAGAGCTTTAAAGAATTTAGGGGTGTAAATTTCATCAGATGAAGTGTATTCAAAGSCAAAATATTCTAAAAAAACATTTTAAACTCGCATCTAAGTTCATAACATAGAGGAGGCTGATGAGTAATAGCTTTTACATAGTTAGAAAGCCTAACTATAGATTTCAACAGGCACATATGTTTTAATTGCTCACWCTTCTATGGGAAAGAAAAGTTTAAAAAGGTTTTTTTCACCTGTCTGCCAGCGAGTTTGCCCTACCTGGATATCAAGGACAAATCAGTCCTTGAAGAGTTTCCTTGAAGAAAAAAAGAATTTGACAACTTTTACTTTTGCCTTTTTTCTCTATCTGAACCTTCCACATTATGACCTGTGGTTTTAGTAATCTTTTTATCATGCAAGAAAAATGGCACCACAGTTTTATAGCTACACCTGTTTCTTTAAATGCTGGCAAGATATCCAGGGCTCTTTTCATACCTGTATGATGTTGGGATCACCATTTGCATGACTGATSCCTTCATTAACCAGTCTGCTTTTAGTTGTGTTGATATCTTCACCTTGATAAACAGAAATGGTAACCCTGACAGGAAAATGTTCYAGAAAAAGATGTGTTAAGAAATTAATGTTACCTTTCCATATTGCGATGTCTTCAGTGAGAAATATCCTTCTATGTGTACACCTGAGGGAAGTCTCAGATCAGATTTTGGATGTTGGGTTGACAGACATTTAGATGCGACTGATTGCTGAAAAGTGAATGAGAAAATATTTGTTTTAAATGAGCTTTTTTTCTTTGAAACCAGGCTCGGACTTCCAAAAGGATTGAATTTTACTGCCAGGTAATTTTCAAATAGTCTATATTGAATAACACTAAAGGCAAAAAGAAGAACTAAGTCCTGGAGAGTCAATGAGAAACTGATTTTTCAGTTCTTCTCTTCTGCTGATTCATCCAATAGCTATTGAGATTTATATGGTATTGGAGAGAGACAGGAAAGAACATTGATCCATTTGTACATGCATCAGGCACCCCTGCCAACTGCAGTTAACTCCTTCACTCTATTTTTACAGCCTTAACCTCATTCATGGCAGTTCCCACCTGGTTAAATGCATCCACTTCTATGGATTTCAGTCAAACTGAGCAGCAGGCAAAGTTCCAGCTGTATTGCTTCAGCCAACTAATACCACATTCCATTATCTCCTCTGGAACTGATGCTTCTCACTGAAGATACTCTGCTCCCTTAGTCCATTCTTATTGCCATCAGGAAGCAATCTCTCCTCTGTTATCCAAAATCTACATTGAACTCTGGGGTTCTATAATCCAGTGCATCACCAGCACTTGTGCATTGAACTTATCATACATCTGCAAAGCATGGTTGGGTTATCTCACATATTTAATTTCTTCTCTTGGTCTCCATCTCCTTCTTGTGCCTTTTTAAGTTGTGCATTAAAATAAATCAATATCCTGTTTCACAGGAACTATCGCAAAATGCAAATAAACTTCAGGGAAAGGATTCAAGAGGAGAATTAAGATGAGAGAAACCCTCAGGTTATAACAACATCTTATTTTTATCACAGTCCCTTAAAAGAAAAAAAAGAAAAATCATAAACTTTCCTGTGGTTGTGGGGAAACTTGCACTTGATCTGTCTGTGAGAATTTCCCTAAGATTGTTCCTCTCAGGCACACAAATTTATACTGAGAAAGTTGTGTGGTTTCTGTCCTTTACCACCAGCTTCTCARTCGCTTCCTGGTTTTCATGTGATACCTCAGTTGTTTTTAAAACTATCCTTGATGCTGGAAGAACTGGCTACTTTGCCCTGCCCAAAATAGAAGGACGAGGAGCAACTCATATGGCTCCTCCCTTGTCTTGCCCACCGAATTGAAAGGCTGACTGGGCACACGATTGTCTTGGGCAGAGTCTTTATGTCTGGTTTCCTCTGACATTGGACTTCTGCTGTGAACTGAGAAGTCATCTCCCCACAGGAGACTGTATTGCAAAGGGGTAAACCTCGCAGGGTTTCATTCCTGAGCAGCTCAGAGGCAGTGGGCCTTGCTGAGGGGGTTCCTCAGGTGTCCCCTGGACAGGGGGCACCCCCAGCAGCGCCAGCTGCTCACACCCAGGTGTTGGCACGTTCCACACGTGCAGATGCCTGGCTGGCTGCCTCACAGCCTCCTGCTGGTGTTATCATGCTGATAACAGCATTGTGAGCGCAGGAAGGGGTTACAGAGCTCCAGTGTGCCCTCAGTGACAGCAGAAAGTTTGGTGATCAATGCCTCCACCTTCCCCAGGTTTTCCTCAAGGAAAAGGAGCTGAATGAGGACGTAAGAAACATGGCAGTATTACTGCAGGTGAAGCCAAGCAYGTGCTCTCTGTGCTCATGGCAATTGCAGCTGTCTCTGGCAATGTGAAAGGCAAAAGTATTTAAATTCATATTTATGAAGAAGTCTGAATTAAGTTTTGGCTTTCTTTTTCAATGCTTTATTATTACATACAGCTAAAGTGCAATATATAAAGATACATTGAGAAGAATTATCAAACCATGGATTCTTGAGAATCATTTAAAAAATCTTGAGAGAAAATGTCAAGATACAGAAGCTGAAGTATGGTGGCAGTTGGAAAACTAAAGAAGTTTTAGACTGTGGTTAAAAGGAAAGCCAAGAAATCAATCACAATTGTTAAAGTTGCTGCAAGAAAGCACTGCATATGACAAAAGAAAGGGCACACTCAGAATACATCAAGGGAAAGAAAAGCATGATCAAGACATCTTAGAGGGGATGTGATGTCCTCCAATTCTTATTCTACTGCAGAACAGAAATAAAGAGATGACAAATGGAGAGCATTTAGTTCACCTCAGGCATGTACAAAAAAATTTAAAAAGAGAAAATTAAAAAAATTAAATATGATCCGTATCCCAATTAGAGCTGAACAAATGACAAAATAAAGTTACACATCATAGTAGCAAAATGCCTTTCACAATGGCATGACCCCTAGGGATAAAATTGAAATATTTCACTATTTTCTGACCAGCCAGTAATGATGAAGAAAATCACTCCCATGAGAAAAAATAAGGAAAAAAATAAATGGGAAAGAGAAAAKAGAACGGAGAAATTAAATTTCATCTTTCTCATGAAAGGCTTTTTGTGTTTAGATGTATGCCTTGGCCACAGTTAAAATTTCCCCTCTGTAGCTCTGACTCCTTCTCTGCCAGATGGAGCAGTGAACTCCCTCAGCTGGGTTTCTGCAGAGCAGAAATGACATCCAGTGACTTTCTGGGAGTTTGATCCATGCAGGCAGCCCACCTGTTGCTGCCTTTCAGGAGCAGCCCCTTCTTTCTCAGCTGAATTTCCTCATCCCAGACAAATGCTCATAAATACATTGATGTGTCCCTTGCTTTGGTACATCTGTCCCCTCTCCTGTGGACTCCCTCCCTTCTGCAGTAGTTTTGCTCCTTTTAGTTCCTTCTGTTCAAATGCAAGCCCTTGTCCATGTGCCTGTTCAGGGCTTTGTGCATTAAGCATTCAAGATTACACTGGCTGCTTAGAATGACATAATTGCTGCCATGTGCTGCAGGGGTGAGGGTGGCAGAGTCATCTCCCAGTCATACATATTGATTTGCTTTATGAATGCTAAGAAGAGTTTTAAGGAATTCAAGGGGGACCTCAGAGAGCTAAGGTGATTAGAGGAGGTGATGATGCAGACGTCAATTGGGGAGAATGAAAACGCAGCAGCAACTGCAAAGCAATGAGTCATGTGAAGGAAGCCCTGTCACAGCGAGTGAGTGACTCAGCAAAGGTGTCAGCTCTGTGCACTGAGGGGAATGGAGCAGAACCATCATTATTGGCAATATATGCTCCTCTGTTCCAGKGAAGGATGCTCCTGTGAACAAAACAAACTCAACTGTGATGTTGTCCCCACAGAAARCCATATGGCAGCAGAGCTAGAAGGCCTTGAGGAATGATTACTGGGTTAGTACAGGAACTTGTAGAGACAAATTCATTTGATGTTGGCTCTAAACAAGTTCTGTTTGCTTTAGTGAGAGCTATGCATGTGAAGTGTTTTAGAAAACAATTGTATATGTTGGTAAACAYGGATTTATTACTATTGAAAAGATGATGCATATTTGGACAGCTGGATGAGTGTTCTCATTTAAGCTTCTGCATTTTAATCTTACTGTCTTTATCAAGAACACTTCTGGATAAAAAACRTTAATAGAAGCTGTCTCACAACCTACAAAACAGAGAGTATACAGGCATTTGATCTTTAAATTTAGATTACATATATTTAGATCTTTAAATTTAGATTAYATATATTTCTTTCTATTTCAGGCAAACAATACTGAACTACGAAATTTCATCCAGAATTTTCTGCATGCAAGTTGACTGTGACAGCTGTAAAGATTTGAGAGGTACATTTACAAGAAGTACTGACTAATAATAAGAAACTGTGATTTAATATAGATGCTGGAGCACACAGCTGTATGTATGGGGTTTGTACTCTACTGCAGTGCTGATATGGACATTCAAACAAATCAAGAAATTAAACTCAACCCATTTTACTGCATTATATTCCTTGCCTCAAGACATTAATAAGGCAACCAGTGAAGTTTTTTTAAAAACACTAGATATGTATCTGAATAAGGAAAAAGAGCAGGCTGGCTCTATTGTGCTCAGATGATATTCTGTAAGTTTCTTAACTTTTAAGAAACTCTCACATCAACTTAATAATATCTCAAGGCAGTAATGAATGCCTTGATTCAAGTCAAGTTGAAATCAATGATAAAGTCAATGTAACTCCAGTGAATATTCAGTCAGGTTCAAAATTCTGGCAGGTAATTGCTCCTGTACAAACTGCTGGATCGTGTCATCCTTRTTCTGATTTACTTCATAAAGTAAACACATACTGAAATGCACCTAGGGGGCTGTAGTTTTAATTCAATCTAAACTACTTGGACTGAAAGGGGGGGAAGACTTTTCCAAACTCATGCATCCCTTGACCACACTTAGTCACCAGAATAATCATCTCTCTCACTGACTCACTCATTTACAAACAATCTGTCCATCTTTCAATGGGGTATGCTCATGTAAAGACCAGCTAGCATGGAGCAAAAGACATYTTCAGAAGATTAATTATACTTCAAGAATCTCAACCAAAGGTTTTGTGCTTCAGCCYGTGTGGAAGATAAATCCATCAGGTAAGTAAGACTTCTTTCAGGTTGAAAGTGTTGCAGGTGTAGTTTTGGAATCTTGTTCCATTTATTTAAGGTAGCACATGCCTAAGAAATTAAACAGCACAGTGCACAGTTGAGAGCACTCCTTTGTGCAGCAGTGGGATACAAGACAAGATCTGCCTGTTATAATTGAAGCTCCAGCAGCATCTCTGAAAGGAAAACAAAGAAAACAAAAAAGAGTGAAGAAAGATTAGAATCATAACACTGTACTTGTACAATTTCTTACTCCTTCGAAATTAGCAGAAGCAAGAGTAAAAGATAAATGATCWTGTTACAATTATATCTTAGAACTGTTACAACTCACTAAGATAATGAAAGAAAGCAGCTTATTTGGRTAGACATTCCCACACTTGCTTTGCAGATTGAAAGTGATTTTTTTTGCTGATGTTTATGACATTACCAGGGACATAAAGAAATAGTCAGAGCTTCAGAGGAGACTCTGGAGAAGGAACCTAGAAGAAGCTGTGGTTACAACTATGCCAGCAGGAATTCAGTTTCAGAGGAGAGGGTTGGTTGACCAAAGCAACTTATGCAGAGCTGCTATCTACTGGTATTTTGCATTTCCTGGGGGAAATTGAGAGATAATCTGGTCCTGGGAGCATAACTGCCTGTAGGGTTTGTGGTTTGAAGCTTTGTGCRAGAAGGAAGCATTAGGGATGCACTGAGAGAGCCTTGGTGAGGCGACAGGGCCACCTGGGCTGTGTGACTTGTACACAGAGCCACCACATGGGCTCTTTCCACAAGGAATCCACCCTGGGAGCATCAAGGCACTCCCAGAACTGAACTAAGGGCCTGTCAGGGGTTGCACTTCGCAGCTGCCCACTGGTTTTCAGCAAACCACTTGTTTGAACACAGCCAGGCATCCCCAGTCTGTCTTTGGACCCTGCAGGGATTTGTAATTTTCCATAAATAATGGCATAATAGGGCATTTTGATGCAAATTAATTTTGAGCATCTCCGCAGAACAATGATAAAAGGAAAAGAAATAAAGCAACTGAGTGGGAAATAACAGGGAATCTGTCTAGCAATGTCACTTAGAGGTTTCACATTATTAAATAGAACTGGAGTTACCAGTGAGGTAACACAGAAAAGAGCCAGCCCTAAAATTCCCTGCATGTCACACCTCAAAGCCATGCCAACAATATTGCTCACAGTAGCTCTGTGTTCCAGTTCTTGATTTTTACATAATTTATCCCAATGGATCAGCATGGGCCTGAGTTGCAGGAATTCTTATTTCCACCAGCATTAGTAAGACCCAGACCTTGTTTGCAAATGAGGGAAATCTGACATTTGGAGCTGTGCAAAGAGCAGTCAGTTGGCTTGTGCCTTCTGTCAGCTTTTATATATGCACCTAATGAAGGGTGGAAAATGATTACAGTGGGGGCATGGCAGTAAGCATGGGTGCTGTAGCAATAAATATGAGCTGATATTAATCAGTGGCATTTTATCGACTCCAGTTCTGCTGGTCTGATTTAAATCAAAAATGAATTTGGCCCTAGGGCCTTGAAGAGAAATCTCTAGGACTAAATCCTGCTGTCTTGGCTCAGATAATCTTTTCCTAAATTTCAGTGAGAGTCATGGTTGAACAAGGATCTTGGGATTCTGCTGTCACATGACACAAAAAACAGCTCTCATCAGCAGCTCATTTGAAATGTATCTAAATGTT
This sequence comes from Cardinalis cardinalis, assembly GCA_014549065.1. Classification (NCBI taxonomy): domain Eukaryota; kingdom Metazoa; phylum Chordata; class Aves; order Passeriformes; family Cardinalidae; genus Cardinalis; species Cardinalis cardinalis. The sequence continues at coordinate 3,095,807 of JACDOX010000017.1, forward strand.
TTATGGAAATTATAAGCTTTAAAATCATTCTCTTTGTGTTTTTAATGCTGAGGCATTTCTACTCAGAAATATCTCACATTCTCCAGTCAAAAAAAATCAGAAGCATTTATAAAAAAGAACTCCAAACAAAAGAACTCCAAACAAAAGAACTCCAAACAAAATAAATTACTTTTTTTTTGTTGGTGTTTTATCTAAAATGTAGAATTTGCATATTGAATAGAAACAAGTAAAATAGCAGTGGACTCATAGGCTCACTGCACTGTAGGTGGGGAAGCCAMGTAATATGAGGTTTATTCATTTTCCTTTCTTGTTGCTTTTCTTTTGGTGTTTTCAATGCACACCCATCAACTTTACAGGACTGTCAGACTCTAAACAGAACCACATGTTAAGATAATTACTAATTATGGAGAAAGGAAAAAGGCATGAAAAACAACATGAATTTTTTAAGACCTGGTCCTCTCCAGGTTTTCTACTACCCAAGGAAAAGCAATTGAAATGCTTTTCAAACCGAAGGCCTGAGTATAATTCCATATTGCTGTAAGTGCTRAATCAGATCTACTGATCACCTACTTTTATGATCTTCTGCCTCATTTTCAGGAGGCCACYCCTGTCTATGTGTAAGAAAAGGCTCAGAATTTGCAGCGCCCATAACCCAAGCTCCAGCATGGGAGCGCCCACTCCTGGCATGGCAGAACCAGCACAGGAGCTGCCCCCACACCTGGGCCTTGTGAGCCCTGCTTAGGCTCAGCTGCAGAGCACCAATCAACCCCAACAGGTWACAAGGTGTGAGGGCAGCAGGGACRTTCATGCCTGAGCCTCCAGCTGCTCTGCTCTGCTCTGCTGGGACTCCTCTCTTTGCTGCAAGGAAGATTATTCCTCCTCTGAGCGAGCCAGAAAAGGTATTGTCTCATTTTGGTTTATGAAATATATGGGCTTATGAAATAAATAGGTTTTTGAGGGTGGTGGGGTTGGGTTGGTTTTGTCAGAGTTTGCTCAGAATGGAAATACAGTTCAGGTTAAATAAGAGTGAAATTTCTCTTTGTTTTATTTTTGGCGAAAATGGAGAGAAAGGAGAAAGACAACCACTGTAAATAACTAGCCAGTTTAATATAATCCCCAAATAAGCCTTTCATTTTCTGTGGGGGGCAGGAGATTGTGTCAAAAAATAAGCTTGTATGAAYTCCATAACGAAAATTGTTACTCCCCTAAGAGAAAAGCAGAGACTTCATTTTAAGCAATTGCCTTGTTTCCTTGCTATTTTGATCTGTTGAAATTTCTTGACCAGTTATTGTAGAGTCACATATTAMATCAGGCAAATATGTGTGAGAGGTCTTTTTAATGCAAAGAAAGTAGTCTCCTGTAATATTTTCCTGTTTCTTCTTCAAAGCACGTATAAAAAATTCTCAATTTGATCTTTGACTGGMTAAGGGGCTCTGAAGAGGTCTGAGTGTCCAGTTTCCATTGAAGCCRTTTTCAATATTCTGAGAGCATGTAGCATTTCCCAGCTCCTGCTGAARCCCTTGTATGTGTTTTAGCTGCTCCCATAACAGCGTGGCTCTGAAATGTCTGTCCCACTCCAGAGTGTGCTGCCTCCATGGGTGTGAGCAAGTTGCCTGGTTTTATATGGCAATATCTGTAGGCAGTGCTCTTTTTTTCTAGTGGATATCTTTGTAGTTGGGGTTAGGGGTGAGTAGCTCAAGGAAAATGGTGAGAATATTTAAGCTTTATTTCTTAAAGATGCAGTGAAGGGGTCCCTCCCAGCCAGAAACCTGGCCCTTTGTGAGTGGTGACGTGCTGTCCTCACCCAAGCTTTGCCTGGGAAAATTTGTCTGTCTTTTGAGATGTGTTTATTGAGACTTTGAATAGAAAGAAAGAAAAGAAAAAGAGAAAACCTCTGTTTAATTTACTGTAAATGAAGACTATGACACAGCTCCCCCGAGGGCTAAGCCCCAGTTTTCTTCAATTCCCTTGGAGCTTTTGTGTAATACCCTTGSAGTTCCAGAGCGCCCTTTATCTGCCAGATAAAGCTATCCTTGGCTGTCACCRTTTGCTTGGCCCTTGAGTAAAAATGTGTTGAAGAGATGAGCGAAAGTCAGTGACATTTATCAGAGTGGAATGATTAATCCTGAATTATGTGGCTTAGGCATGGGTATACATGAGTAATGTTGCAGCTGAGGGAGAGGAGGAAAGCTAAGCCAGTCTAAACTGCCCAGGAGAAGCACTAGGTTGTACAGGGAGAGGATGTTTTTGCTAAGTGGGGTAAAGCAGCTTTGGGAGCAAACATGAGAGCAGAAGAGGATTCTGCAAAACCAGCTGGTGAAAGAAAGAGCTTACACACAGAAAGAGATACCATGTGATGGTGGTCTTCCCTGTTTCCTTCAGCTTTGAAACGAATATCTTTAGTTCCTGCAGTGTCTGGGTGAAGGTGGGATGTGCCCAGCTGCTGCAGATGAGGCAGGTGCACATTTCCATGTGTAGGGGTGATTGAGCTGTAGCAAACCTCAGACTCTGCTGAGAATTATACATGTGCTAAGCCTGGGAGGCCCTGAGATGACAACTTCTGTGACATTTCACTTCAGTAACAGAAACCTTTGGGTTACACATTGCTCCCGATTTACAGCCACGTACCTCCATTGTGAGGATACMTAATATTCATCAATAATAAAGAGTTAGAACACTTATCTAAAACCCCAAACATGAGCTGGGAAGAAGCTTCTGATGTCAGTGTGRGTAGCTAAGAAAATGCTGGGGATTTGGACATTTTGAGCTTTAGTACACAACTGCACTTCAGTGTTCCTTGAACCACTCTTTCTGTGTTCTCCAAGGGAAAACATGCAATGATTTATTGTCAACAAATCACTCTCTTGAAGAATATTTAAATATTTTTAATGACAGGAATAGCGAGGGACTGCTCTTGCTGAAAAATTTGTCCTGACACCCTCCAGCTCCCTGGGATGGGAAGGAGGGACATGCCTTAGGGCAGAGCAGGCTCATGAGAAATGTGTGACAGTCCCACATCAGGCAGCAGGATGCTCTGGGTTGCAATGGGATGGGAAATACCTAGTTGCAGGCAAGCACAGAGGATACTGAGAAAATGTGGAGGTCAGCATGAGACACACCAGATCAATGCCCCTCAGCTGGTGGATTAAATCTCTTAAAGACAGGGTCTAAGGTGMAAGTGGCAGTGAGGAAGAAGACATCCTTCCCTTGGTATGCAGAATTTAGTCCAAAGCCACAGCCATGTTCAGTGTGCTCCAAGCACAGGATCATGTCAGCTCTGGTGACAGCAGCCACCTGGCTGCTGCAAGGTGATGYAGGGACACCAGCTTGCCAGTGTTCTTGATTTTTGTCTTGTCTTGATGCTTTTTGATAGGTCAGGTCTGCTTTTTTTAAGGGCCATAATCTGCTGTTAGAATGGAAAACTTTATTAATTTTTTTCCTGCAGTGGGACTGCTGCCAGATGTGTGTGGCCCTTTACATTTAGAGCTGCAAAGTTTTAATGTCACWGCCATGGGTTTGTTAATCTCCATGCACATGAGATAACTCCATCTGAGCTTAGGCAAATTGCATTCAGCAGCTGAACTGTGTTATGTTGGCACCAGTGTTCTGAAGAGCTCACTGATGGGTTTTGAATGATTTTGTATTTATCAATCTCAGCCATGATTTATTTAAAAACTTTCCTGTTAATGTCTGTTTTCTGGGATGTGTGAGTTCTGGAAAATGAAGAGTTAAAAAACCTGCTTTTATCACTTAGCATTTTAAAGCTCTGAAATATCTAAAAGTTGTCCTCAGTTTCAATTCCAAGCTGCACTAGAAGACTTCAGTCAATAGCTTTTAAAGAAAACACTGACAAATTTACTRTCCCTTTGTTTTATGCTAAAACCACAAACACATATAACATTTAAAATAGTCTTACTGTAGGTTTAGCTACCAAAATGGGGAAGCAGATGAAGAAATGTCCCTGAAAGAGCAGTCTGAGAATTTCTCCTTTTAGCAAGCCACACTTGGAGTGTTTACCAGGCTGCCTCCAGCTGAAGTGTGCCACTGCTGTTGTACAGGAATGAAATATAGGGAAAACAAGAAATCCTGTGACTTACAACATTTACATGTGCAGGGTTTTCACTTTCTTTTCAGCATAGTTGGTTTTTTAGTTTGCAAATAGATGGGAGATTGCAATTTGTGTTAGTTTTGTTTTGTTGGACTAACRTTCCTTGTGTTTTGGGGTTTTTTTATTTCAGTTGAAGTGAAAAATTCAAAGCAAGTTAAGACCTAAAGAAAATACCACTTCAAAACCATATTTTGTGATTACTATTAAGAAAGATAATTGTGGAAACAACAAGGAGATATTGATGCTAATGTTTGAGCCTTTGTTCAGCATGCCTCAAGAGACTAAATTTTCTGCTTAAATAGATATCAGAAAGATAGAGTAATTAAATAATAGTATTTGCAAATTAGGCTGAAGATATTTCATGGATTTAGTTGGTTTAAAGTTAATGCTATTTGAATATGGTTATTGTTAATTAAATTTAATTTCTCCTATTGAGTAAGYTAGAACCTCTGAATACATCCTTTTGCATCACAGCTCTGTTTTTTAAACCTTCTCCCTTGTCCTTCATAAGATTTGAACAGTGAGAGTTTAGTCTCCTGTGTTTCTGCTTCTGCACCAGCTGAAAGGCACAGACCAGTGTCACAAAGCCTCATGGAAAATCCCATCAGTCCTCCCTATAGACTTTGTATTCTCTGCAGAACCTCGTGGAGCGAGGAGAGGCAAGGAATAACCATATCTAGCAGCTGGAGAGGCAAGGAATAATCATATCCCTGAGCTGGGCAGGGACAGGTTGTCCAAAGGTGATTGTTTTCACAGCAGGGTGCTGGGCTGCTCACAGGTTTACCAGGTTAGGTGATGTCTGGGGTGGCTGTGAGCATCTGTGTCATCCCCTGTGCCCCTCCAGGAGCCAGGTGGGAGGCTGGGATGTCCCTTACCTGCCCCAGCSTGCACCTGCCAAGGCCCTGCAGCTCCCTACAGCACAGCCCAGGGCTCTCCAGCCCATCCTTGTTCTCCAGCAGCCCACCATCCACCCCCATCTGCCTCTGTGCAGCAGATAAATCCCCTGACCTGCTCTCCTCAGAGGTTCTCCCAGGTGTGAGCAATCCCAAAGGCAAGGTGGGACCCTTAATGCTACATCTTCCCTGGTTTTACTTCTTTGGCTGTGTTGTTAAAATGCTAGCCTATTTTGGGGGCTCGTGAGGAATGCCTCAAGGTAATTTTGGTAATTTAATTGATATTTTCACTGCCTCATGGGTTGGTTATGGTGAGAATGGAGGCAGATAAGATTGCTAGCACAGAGAGTGACTTCAGCTATTCCACAGCTAAGTCAGCTCTTTCATCTAGCCAGTGGGAGGTTACATTTAAAACTCRTGGAGATAACCTTGAAAAGACTACATTAGTTCTGATGTGTTATTCCAGCCTTTACCCATTATACAAGCAGCAGATGGTTCATCATGTTATATTTTATTGACCTACAGGAAGTGAGAGAAGAGGTGTTTTTGTCACTCCTACTTGCTACAAAGCCTACAAAAGTTGCTTTTAGCTGTTAACCAGTGACTTCAAATTGGGTATCTGTCTTGTTTAATGAGGAGAGGAAAGAGTAAAAAAAAAAAAAAAATCAATGAAAGTAGGGTTTGTAAATATATTATCTGAATCCCCTGGGCTTATTAGGTAGGATAGGCTTGTAGACAGCAAGATCCATATGGAAATCCTTGAGGTAATTTCATGCAGTGTTGTTCCAYACTTGTAATTCTTTGGCTGTGCAGATGATTTCCTATCTGACCAGACTAAGTAAGTCGGGTGAGTCACCCATTAAGAGGATTAAATGCTTCTGGCTAGAAGAAAGCAGAGACCAAGCTTTCATGTGTGGCGTGCAATCGAGCTGCTGTGATAAAAGGAATGCAAAAAACAATCTAATTTTCATTTCTGACATGCTTAGATAACAGAAGAATTTGTAGCTGCTCTATTTTAAATGGGAAACATAAATGGCTTACAAAGGACCATTCAGGGGTAAATCAAGTTCAGAATGTAAACTAGATGCCTAAAAGCAACCTTAGTAACTTTTCTGGGAGTTATTCTCCTGAAACAAATGACAGTCTGGAGCTGTCAGTCTCTTGAAGGTTTTATAGCCTTAAAAAGTTATGTCAAAAATCTGTGCTTTGACAAAATTCTGACCTCAGGGCATAGGAACTCCACTTTTTTAACTTGTACAGAGAAGTAGTTCTGTCCAAGCCAAATTTGGACAAATGGGGACTGGGAAATGTGTAGGCAAAACCCATCAGATGTTCAAGTGGCATAGTTCAGTAAAGTCTACAGATCAGTCATAAAGCTGGAAGGAATTTATGGATATATTCATTTCAATCAGCAGGGCACAGGTGGCATTTACATGTCAAGGATTGAAGGCACAGGGATGAACAGACAGAAAAGGGGACTCACAACTGGTAACAATCCTGATTCAAATTCAGCTTTGATCTGTTGGGATGCCTGGAACCTTCAGTGGGAAGCTGCATATATTTAATGCAAATAATTTCTGAATCATTAAGACTCAAAGGGGTGGCTCTACTCTGCAAATTGCTTGACAGGTTATATCCCCATGGAAAAATTTGGAAAGCAAGGAGCTCTGAGGTGTTTAATTTCCTTGGGGTGGGTTTTGAGAGCCTGTCATGCAGCCAATGTCTGTCCAACTGTTCCTCGATGTGTACCTTGAATGGGCCACCCTTGTGTGCTCCCTGCTTCAAACCTCACAGGCTGCAGGAGCACTGCTGGTGATGACTGCTGCTTTCTTCCTGTGGTAAACAAGCCAGGTCCTCTCATTTCACACCCACAAAAAAATCAGAGCACATTTCAACAACCCAGAGAAGACAGCTCATTTGAAAATCCTCTTGAATTATGGTTGGTACTTAGGGCAAGATGCCTTAAAATCAGGCAGATGTGGTTAGAATCCAAGGCAAACGTGGGCCTGTTGGAGACCTCCTGGCTCAGTCTCTCATCTCCACTGTGAGGAGGCACAGTGGCTTCCTGATGAAATGAACTCGCTCAGCGAGTTTCCACTGGCACTCAGGGTGTTTTTCAGCTGGGAAATTTCTTGTCAGCTCTGTAACAGCTTTCATTGACTGAGCAGAGAAGTCCAACCCAGTCAAAGACAATGAAGCAAAAAATAATTGACTTAGAGTAATGCCCATGTCTTGTGAAAGCCTGCTGTTGTAGAGTAGAGCAAATCTTCTTAAACATTTTTCCTACTTAAGTACATTTTGAGTTGCTGAAGAAATGTAAACAAACAGCAATAAATCAAGGACTGAATGAAATGTGCACTCGAGCCAATTTTCCTGTGCATCCCAGAAGCTTTACTAAAACAGTTTGGCATCTRTCTCTTTCATCCAACAAAGCTTTGCCTTCTACATTTTTTATTTTTTTAACAAACTGAATAAACCACTCAACTTTCAGATTTTTCTCTAGCAAATCCAGTTGGTCCATTAAAAAAGCAGCTTWTTATACATCCATGCAGCTCGATGCAGGCTTGGATAGGGAGCAGAATGAAGCCCTCCTCTGCTGTTGTGGCACCTTTGTGCCACCCTTTGCCCACAAAAACTGTGGTTCCCCCATCCCTGGAAGTGTTCAGGGCCAGGCTGGATGGGGCTTTGAGCAACCTGATCAAGTGAGCRGCAAATGACTGAACAAAATGACAAAAAATCTGGTGGTCAGAGTCCAAACTGGAGTTTCTTGGAGTAGGGTTATTCATGTTAGGAAATCCAGCCTGCTTGGGCTGTATTTCTTCTCATACACTGCAGCCACATCTCAGAGCCCTTGCAGCTAACCCCATTCCATCTGCCTTGCCTGCAGCAGTGGGGTGATGCCCAGCCCATTGGGTCTGGGCTCTGGTATGGTGTGAGTGAGTTATCCACAGCCCCGCTGAACCCAATGTAGGAATGGAGAGATTCCAGCTCAGAAAGTGTCCATAAATGTGTTAGCTCTGTAGCATGCTTGAACTTGAAATGCAATAGTGGGGAGAAAAATAACTCTAATTTACTCACTGAAGGTCAGAAAGGGGGAGCAAATAGTGAARAATAGCAGAGTGGTGGCTATAGGAGGTACTTTATCTGATACTCTTAGAGAAGAGCCCTGCAGAGCTGTGGGTATGCTGAGTTCAAGCCAGTCATTTTTTGATTTTTTTTTTTAACTGTGAGGTTAACTGCAAAGCTGTGTGAAGTCACCCTGCACTCAAGAGCAGTGCCTTGAGGCCTGAGAGCTCAGGGCCTGGCTGGCTCCCTCCAAACTGTCCTGCTCCATTTTCCCTTCTCAGCAGGCAGGTCTCAGCCCCCTTATTCACTGAATGACAGCTTGGGACAAACCATGGCAATTTTCTCTATGAACTTTGCTTTGAGCAACCTGTGCATGCCATGAAAAATACCTGGCATTGCCCAAGTGTTTTTCCTAAATTGTAAACATGCAGCCACATTGAGAGCATATTTCCTGTTTGAGAGCTGGATATGCACACAAGTGGTTTGGTAAATGTGTTCTGAATAATGAACAAACAGTTGAAAGACCCTGTGTACATTGACCATGAACACAGGGCACAGGTGTGGTATGTGAGCCATGGGATTTTTTACAGATTTTTCAACCAGATCCAGTATACTTTCTCTCCATGTCTTGAGGGGAGACCAGGGAATATGTTCTACTGTGTATTTCTGTTTGATTTCTTCTCTGACTGAGCTCAGTTTACATTTGAAAATTATCTGCTGTAGATAAACTTGTTGCAAATTGCCCATTCCCTGCCATTATTTTTCTCTCTCCTTATGGTATCCCTTTTTTTTTCCAACCTTCAAGGAGTAAATAGTATTTCCAAATTCCCAAGCTATAACACAGGAGCATCTCACAGCCAGAGCTCTGCAAGGTGAGGCATGGAGGGGAATTCCCACTGCTGTTGGAGCACAACAGACAGAAAAGCAGCTGTGTTGTATTTTAAACAGCTGTGTCTTCTYTTTACTAAAGTTAATAGACCCTTGCAGGATCAACTTCAGTGAAAAGGTGGTTTCTTCACTCTACTATTGCTAGAAAAATGTTATTCTTTTCTCTTTTTGAATTACTGGCTTTAAATCCTTTCCTCCTAGAGCAGTGAGAGCTGGGGAAGTGGAGAATAGTGCACATTGGACATTGTCAGAATTAGGATTTGCTCACCTCTTGGTGCTGAGCACTCAGTGGCACTGAGCTGTGCCCCAGCCAGCTGTTGGCAGAGCCTCAGAGCCCATGCAGGGCACRCTCCAGAGCCCACATGATTCAGTAGCATTTGCTCTTTCTAGTAGCTCTGCACTCAACAGCAAGGGCTAAACCTCAAAATGAGCTGCTGCCATAAAGGTGTCTGTATGGGCAG
>JACDOX010000017.1:3105776-3140036 GCA_014549065.1 Cardinalis cardinalis
TGCTTCCATATTGAATGCTTTCCTTGCAGGAAACCTTGGCAARGCATAGGCACAAATATACACATTTTCTATTTTGATGTTGTGTGCAGTAAGTGATATCTATGCTTCCTCATTGCTTATTTTTATCCACTTACCCATTTTCATCCTCTGTTGCTACATTGCAGCTTTCCTAACCCTTCTCCTTTTCTGTAGCAAAAAAGGACATTCAGATGAAGATATCTTTTTCAGCTTTTGGAAAGTTTACATTTTTTGGTTATCCTTTCCAAAAGTGAGATTACTAAAGGTAAAAAAAAAAAAGAAAAAGCATGAATGATTCTATTACATGCAGTGAAAATTTGAAAGTGTAGGTTTTTAAGCTCTCTGCTGTGGTATTTTCTGGTGGGGGAGTGGGAGTGTATTAAAATAAAAAAAACTATTCAAGAAATGAGCTGTTAAAGAAATTTGCTGTTAAAGATATAACTGAGAATTCAGTGTTCCCCAGCACCAGCATTTGGATGATCAGCAAGGAAACAGTTTGAGTATTCTTGTGAATACCATAAAGGTAATCAGGCAGAATTTGGCTTATAGCTGTTTCTGGAAGTTATTGAACTCTATTCCTATTGCACAGATTGCAAACTAACTGCACTTAGTTTGGGGTCAGAGGTTACCAAGGATCAGGAACAATCAGCAGACTGGGATTCTTGCTTTCCAGAGCTGGCTTTTTACCTTGGGCAGGCRTTAATTTCTCATGTTGTTGCATAGGAGACATTTTATTGTTTTCTGAATCATTCAGCAGCTGAAGGTCTGAGCCAAATGTGTCCACCACACACTACCCATGGAGGAAATGAGGTTTTAAGCTCTGTGGCTCTCTGTGACAAGAAAGGCTTATTTTCCTGCTGAAACCGGTGGTGTTTGGCTTTGGAGGACCTGCTGAGGTTGCTGAGGAATGGTTTRCTCCTCCAAAGGCAGGGCAGTTTTGTGGGATGAAGTCAAACTCATAACAAGGAATTTTTGTGAGGATTTTTACATCCCAGCACCCCAGCATACTGCTTTGTATCAGTGTCTCCATCTGCTCCCCCCTGCAGACTGAGCCAGCTAGGTGAAACAATGAAGAATTTTCATTTTGTGCTGTAGGGCTTGAGAAATTCATGACCAGGTACTGATGCTTATTTATATTTGGATGTAAACACTATATCAAATGTGCTTTTATTGCCATTTGTTCCAATAAAAAGGTAAAAATGCATAATCTAAATGTAAATTTGTCAGTGAATAAAAGCAGGCCACGAAAAATAGCAAGRAAGTTATCAGTCTTGCTGAACATGAAATAGTATGGAAAAATATCGTAAATGCATATAGAAGAAGAAATGGAAGAAAATRCATTTATTTTGGGAAAAAAATTGCAAAGAAGGAGACCATTGTACTCCATTCTGTCAGAACATATTATAATAAGCTCTCTTGATTCTTCAGGGAAGACTTTCAAGGTAATTTTCTGTTGCTTTTAAAACAGTAAATAATAAAAAAATCCAAGAATGAAATGTGGATTGCTCCTCTCAGGAGTGCCTGCAACTTTAGGCTTTCTCAAAACCCTTGTCAGGAGAAGCTTTTGGCCATTGTGTTAGGAACAAAAAATGTGTATTTTCCATTAAGATCAGAAGAGCAAAGCAAGGCACTAAGAAGATACTCGAAAGGCAAGGTGGCTTTACACTGGAACACAGTGTTCCAGTGTGTGTGGAACACTCTATGCTGCTTCTAAAAGTCTGCATGGCTGGTGTGCAGACCAGAACTTACCTACACAGGAATTCATTCAGAACTTTAAAAAGGAGCCCACAAAACCTGTGTGTGGAAGCTGTGTCCTTTGCTGTGCTGACACAGGCTGGATGGTGCTGCAGGTGTCTGCTCTGCTGCATGTGCAGGAGAGCCTGGGTAATTCCAGAGCAGTGTGTCTCCCCTGCTCCCAGAGGGAACTCCTGAGCAAGCRCAACTAATGAAACTGCTTTCTTCTTGACTTGTGTCACTTGGGTCAATGCATTTTTAAACTCAGTTCTGGATGTGCTGATTCTGCACACACCAAAATGATTTCTAAGCTTTTTCCCCTTGAAGCCTTTCCCCTTTTCTCCACACTGAGTATTTGGCAGGATTCACCTGCAGAAAACTGGTGCGGCTGTTTTCCATTATCTAGGGTTTGTAAAGTGCCAGCCTTTGTTCTTTAACTCCCTATTTCTGTAAAAAGTGAATTCCTGACCTTTGAGAGGCAGGAAATATGGTCATGGTTCATGTAGCATTACTGTGTGGCTCCTGTACCAACAAAATCCCTTGCCTTTTTCCTCCTCCTGCATGGATAGCAAGTGGGCTCAGCAGCAATTTGAGGATTTGCAGTTTGGGTGTGTCTGAGTGTCCTGTGTGCCAGGTGAGYTGCATCTCAGAAATAAACTCAGGGAACCTGTGCAGAGCCCCTGGACCTTGTCAGTCCCAGGCCTGCACTTTGCAAAAGCAAAAGCCTTTGCCTCTGATGGACCTTAAAGGGACTATCTTCCAACTTTGAAATCATTAATAACTGGCAGTTACAGGGTGCTTCAAGAGCTGCTTTCTAGAAGCTTTCATGACACCTGGAAATGCACCTCTGTACTTAACCCCTGTGTAAGGGGACAAGCCAGGCTTGATTCAGGGCATTTTACATGCAGTAGTATTTATTTTGGAAGGTGAAAATTCTCACAATCTAATCTGAGGRTAAAGAAGTACTTACCCTATCTGCTTGCATTTCAGAGTGGGTTTTGGTCCTTTGCACATGGTGGTAGTTGTGTTGCTCCACTGTAAATTAGGAGATAATGCTCAGATTTAAAAGTTCTGAGCTGTTTGAAGTGYAGGTTATAATAAAGACATAAATTATTTTTCTTCTAGATTGTAACAATTTTTCTTCTAGATTARAGCATTGGTTTAATAGTAATTTATTATAAATTATTGGCTTTTATTGTGGCATTCATATTTTCTGAAAAATCCTTTCACCCAGGATTTTCTCCTGGGAAGCTGAGAAGCCTCAGAGAAAAAGGAAAACAATTCTTATCTCATTTGCTTCTCCTGTGTTGTGCTCACATGTGCAATGTGTTTGGAGATTGGTCACCCACAGGTGATTGTTTCATTGGACTCTGGTGTGGGTTGTTTTCACTCTTTGGCCAATTGGGGTCAAGCTGTGTCAGGACTGTGGAAAGAGTCATGAGTTTTCATTATTATCTTTTTAGCATTCTGTGAGTATCCATTCTGTATTCTTTAGTATAGCTTAGTTTAGTATTCTTTTATATAATATAGTATCATAAAATAGTAAATTAGCCTTCTAAGAATATGGTGTCAGGTTCATCATTCCTTCCTGCCATGGGGCACCCTGCAAATACAATACTTTTATTACTTGTAAAAATATTCAGAGGATGCACCAAAGACTTTAAAATAGAACAAATACCAAGGCCAAAAGGGAGGTCTAGCTGATTGTATTACATTTGAGTAAAAATCCTTTGGTTTATGCCAGTTGTTCATGTTCTTGGTTTTATGGTGCAAGTCTTGTGTTTGGAGAAGTGACCTTTCCTTCCTCCRCAAGGTTTTTTTCTAAATTCTCCCTTGTCCGACTGCAGAGCAGYGTGACCTAAGGTGCTGCCATGTCAGAGGCAAAGGTTTTCAGGATTTAGTCACTGCTGACATGGCTGCTGCACTCCCAGCCCCTCAGCCTCAGCTCTGGGAGAGCAAACACTGGGATGAATTGTGAGGGTGGCATTGAGGCAATCAGGCAGGGTCAGACCAGGTTGCTGAACGTTATTGTCCCTTTCGTGCTGGCTGTTGTCCCTTCTTTTCCTGGGGAGATACTTACAGTGTCTTTCCTTCAAGGAGAGCATTTAATTTTGATTTGTGTGGAACAGCATGGAAATGGGATTGAAGGGACCAGCTACTGAATTATGTGTCCTTTACCTTTCATTAGAGGTGTTAGTTCACATCTTGATGAAGGATGTATTATGTTACCACAGAAATAGAACAGATTTAACTCTTTTTAAATGCCTTTTATCAATTTCCCCTTGCCATAAGGTGTGAATTATTGACAAACCCCAGGCCTTCAGTCACACCTACTCCTCTGGTTTAACAGCCCTCTCCTACATGCCCTTGTTGCTATGGTGCTCCATTTCACAGCTGCAGTGCCTTGTACATTGTAATAAGTGACATATGCAGCCCAAAAAAGTCAGCACACTGGCAATTGATAACTTTGAATTCTTTACTCAAGCAAAAAAAATTSAGGGTGTAGGGCAACCAAAGGGTTGACACAACTGGCAAAAGTGCTCAGGAGATAATTATTCCTATGCTACCTTCCTCTTGAAAATGCATTATGGGATGAGGGATTTGCCTAGAAGTGAGTARAAAAGCAGTTTTCTTAGATATAGACTATCATATTTTATTGACATTTTTAGTTAAAAGCAAATAAACAAACCTATTTCCTATGCTGGTTTCCTTCTGTCTTCTGAGTAAATATTGGCAGGAAGAGTGATGGTGTCTTTAATGTGTGTGAGATCTCAGATGTTTTTGTGTAGCAATTTGAAATGAAAAAATCTGGAATTTTTCAAATGAAARAACTCCAAGAAATTTTTCATTACCTCTTTCCTTACCATAACAACTTATATTCTGCACCTTATTTTGCATAGAACACTCAGGATTATTTTAAAAATAAGGGGGAAAAAAAAAAGGAAAGCAAAATGCAAAATTTCTGTCTTGAGAATTGGATCTTTAGTGTTGTTCTGGGTAAGTTTTTGAGTGGTGCTACCCYTGTTTCAGAAGCATAGGCTGCTGTCCATTAGGACAGCTGTCCATCTAAAAAACATCTTCAATTGCAATTATAGAAATATGCGCATTCAGTGTAGTGCTAATGAAAAATTTAGTAAAGCCACATTTATTCAGTGAATACGAAGGCTGTTAATAACAAAGTATGCATTATTAATGCAGAATAAAGTGAAAAAATATAAACATAAAGAAGAATTTGACAGGAACTTCTAGAAGGTGTCAAAAAGAAATGGGTCCAGGTGTAAATCAATTCTTGCTGTGTTAAAACACASCTGTGAGGGGTCTTTCTAGATGAGTATTAATGCTAACACCATGCTGAAACAAAATACATTGCCCAATTTACTTTTTTTTTTTAACTTTAATGTATAGACTATAAAATTTGGAAATAAACAWTATCTTAAAGATCCAGTTCTCACAAATTAATGGAACTGAAGCACAGCCCAGCAGTTCTGATGCTGAGCTGGGCACGGTCTGTGGCRGGCTGCCCATCCTGCTGGCAGCCTGAATGGGAGCACTGGGCTTGAGGTGCCCTAGACACACTTTAGAGGAAGTGTTGGGTGTCCAGTCTTGGTGGAATTTTCTGGCAGTGGTGACTCCCCTGCAGGGCATGGCCCACTGAGGGTGTCCTCCAGAAGGAGGGGTTTGTGTCACACTTGCCCAGTCCTCTCCTGCCTGAATTTGGGGCCCAGCCCTTCTCTGGCGCTTGTGCTGGCTCTCGGCTGCGCCAGCCCTGCTGTATTTGGGGTTGAAGCGCCCAGCCCTTCCCTGGCGCTTGTGCTGGCTCTCGGCTGTGCCAGCCCTGCTGTATTTGGGGTTGAAGCACCCAGCCCTTCTCTGGCGCTTGTGCTGGCTCTCGGCTGTGCCAGCCCTGCTGTATTTGGGGTTGAAGCACCCTGCCCTTCTCTGGCGCTTGTGCTGGCTCTCGGCTGTGCCAGCCCTGCTGCCAGGCAGGTGCTGCTGCGGCTGGCGCCTGTGCCCAGCAGGGAGGGCAGGCAGGTGGTGGCACCACGCTGCCCCAGGGTGACAACGCTGCTGCTGCCACTGCCCCAGCCAGGAGCTGTCCTGCCAGCTCAGAGGGACGCAGGCAGCCGGGTGTCCCTGCTTTTCCCTTGTGTCAGCTCGTGATGTTCAGCTGGTGAGCGGGAGTAACCTTAAAAATAACTCTGGGGAAGAAGTCTAACTCTGCCTTTGTTCTGTCGTTAACCTCAGGCAGACTGTGTCAGCAAGAGACTTTGAAATGTTTTTTTTCCCCTCACACCAGCTTTTTTCTAACAGAGCACTGTGCTGAGAGCCAGAGACACGGAGTGTATTCCCAGCTCTGATGTTTTTGGTGCCTCTCTTTATCCCTTTCCAAACCTTCCACCGTGTGTCTGGCTTGTCATACACCACCCCTCTTGGGCATCAATTCTCTGCTCTTTGCTGCACAATTTTACACCATCTGCCAAGTCTCTGCTGGGGTCTTCTGGTTGCATGCAAAAGATAAATAACTAAACTGAAGGGAAATTGCTAATTGGACTAATCTCAATTTATTTTTTTTTAAATATCCTACTGAAAAGTCTTAATAAAAGGCAAGAGAGGTAGCCAGTGAAAAGCAGAAAAGCACAGGCTTTATTTTAGCAAGAGTCAAAGGGATGTGTGTGCATGCACAGGAGTTGCCAGGCAAAACTTMACTCCATGGAAATTTCTGATCTTTTAAAATGTGTTTTCAACCCAAAATGGACAAAGGCTGCATTTTGAGAACCTTAGAACTGAAATGTTTCTAGTTTTTCATATGTTAGATAATTTTTCAGAGTACACAAGAAAATTCCTTGCATACAAATCTTTTTGGAATAGGGTCAAGCCTCTATGATATAAACATCAAATAACATCCATTATTAAGCAGGCTGCATAAATAACAATTGCCACTAAGTTCTTTCACTCATGAAATCATTGAATAATTAATGTTAGAAGGGGCCACTGGGGGGGTGGAACAGTCTGAGGGGCTCACACAGCCCTGCCCACCTTTGTGATGGAGGCTCCACAGACATTTTGGACAACCTCTGTAGGGCTTAACCTTTTCATGCTGTTCTCTTTGGCTTTTTTCCCCTCTCACCTTATACCCAGCTGTGATTTATGAACATCTCTTCAATCTTTTGCTGACCACTGCTGAGAAGGGTCAGGCTCCATTTTCTCTGGCTGGCTCTCCAGGTGCTGGGGGCTGTGGCAGGTCCCCCTTTCTCCTCTCCTGGAGGCTGAGCAAGCCCAGCTCCCTGGGCCCCTCCTGAGCTCCATCCTCCTCCATGGGGGGATCAATACCCCTCTGCTGGGGAGGGACTGCACTGGGATTGAACCTTCCTGATGCCCAGTGGTAGGAAATAATTTCCAGCCTGCTGGCTGCTCCCTTGCCAAAGCTGCCCAGGATGAGGGTGCAGGGCTTGCAGTTGCCTTTGCTCAGCTCCTTGAGGCTCCCCTGGGTTTTTTTCCCAGTTATCTGGTCCCTGGTGGAGGTGCCCCTGTTTTGATTCCTTAGGATGTCACTGTTTTGAACCACTGCCCACCCACACACTTCAGCCCCATCCAGACTTTTAATCATGCCCAGAGACAAGTAGTCATTACAGTGATCATAAGAATTATTCTTTCTAATTTAATTAAAAGTGGAGGCAAACAGAATCATTGGAAATGGTAACACTGGCATRTTTTCCAGAACTGAAATGGTGTTTCAGCATGCTTTAAACCTGGTGTAAGTTATTTTGATATAGTCATCTTTCCTTTCTCTGCTYTTCATTTAAAATTCAGAGATTGCTAGAATCAACTTCTGAATTATTGAATTTTTAAACGAAATTAAGCAGGCACTGTCTTGGCTGTTCTGAAAGTAAAATTAAGACATAGGAATGATTATTTGAATTTTTAAAGGAGAATTTCAAGATACATATATATATTATTTTTTTTATTCAGGAAAAAGACAGATATAGTTGCCAGCTTGGATCTGAAATTATGAACACCAAAGGATAATACGTTGTTGCTCAGTTTCCTGCTTTTTATTGGCTTGCTTGAGTGTTATGGCTGCTGTAGGGTATCAGTTCTGCTGAGAATGTGTTTGACAGCAGCCAGAYAGGTTCCCTCTGCAGGAACGGCACGAGGCCGGCGCCGGAGCTGCCACTGCTTGGAATTGGGCAAGGCATCTCTCCAAAGCTGCTCCAAAGGTTCTGATGGCCAAGATTTATCTTGGTAATTTTAGTCTCGGCCCATTGGAAGTGTTTTTTAGCCTTCAGGCATGCTGCTGGTCAAAGCTTTCCAATGGGATGTGAGCCACAGACTTTCTCAGTCGTCATAGCTGAGTTATTTTGCTACTCAGCTATGCAGAAGCAGCAGGCCTTTAGGCTAATTAATAAATCATCAACGCATTTGCGGTGTGAAAAATGAAATATTTATGCTTGCCAGAGTAATGTTTCTGTCTTGCAGCCCCATGCTCTGTTGATGCCTGATGGAGGATGAAGTAAATACCAGCTGGTGTAGAATGAGCAGAATATAATTACTTTCTACAAAGTTAACTGAATATTAAAAATAGAATTCAGAGGAGCTGGCAAAAAGGGAAAAGTATCTAGATACATGCCTGTAAGGCAGGACACAGCCAATACATGCAGGGAACACTTGCCTAACTGGTACCGTGGGGCTGGGAAACCTGCAGGATCCATATTGTGTACAAATGTGTCACACAGAGGCCTTTTCAGAGAGCACTTAGTGGCCAGCTGGAGTAGTTAAAAGGCCTGAAGGGAAGCCAAGGATGCTCTGCTTTTYTGGTTGGTCATCATTAGGGGACCAGTGAAGGACTTAAAGCATCAGCTGTTGTTGCTTTTCAGAAATGTGTCCACTAATAAAGGAAAGAAAATATTACTTCTAGGTTTTAAGGCAACCAGGAGCTAGTTTTGTTCTTTGTGTTCTCACACAATAGCAGATTTACTGGGGCTGTGCTGGGTGTCATTTTTGCAATCACTGCCCTAGTCCTTCTCCACAGAGTGAATGTGTGAGCACCAGGCCAATCAAACCCCTTGAAGAAAAACATTATCATGTAACAGAAAGAGGATTTAACCCCTTATTTGAAGTGGAGCCTCTTTAAAATAATCAGCTAAAAGTGATTTACACAAGTGGCTGATTTTATGTGCTGGCAGTTGCAATCAGAGGGATTGAAAGGGTGAGCCATCAGAAAGGCTTTTCAGGCAGGTGGAGGGGAGGCATTGTGCAGGTCAGGCATCAGCCTTCCCCCATCTCCCAGCTCTAATTTCAGGGCTGTTTTTTTTCTTTTYCCTGCACAATTCAGTCTGACTTTTCCCCCTTTGTTTTGTGTGTACAGTCTGAGGTGGTGGTAAAATCCCAGTGTTCAAAATCCAGGAAGAACATTCCATTCCTGTGGTTGTTTTCATTTGCTTGTCAGACTGCTTTGTTCAGGGGTTCAAGTCCTGTTGTGCAAAGGAGCTTCTGAGCCTGTCCAGGCCAAACTCAGTGCCAAACCCCTCAGACTGCTTGGATATGTTTGAATCTGGTGATTTGTAGCTGAATCACTATGGAAGGATGGACTTCTGATGGAGATTATTGGTCTAGGTAGTGAATAATTTCTCTTAAAATAGCAAAGAAACTTACTTTTCCCTTTTGGTTGTGACATTACTGAAAGCAGGCAATGGCCTGAGGTGGGCACACAAGACAGTGGACAGCTCATCAAGCTGTTCCTCTTAAGRGGAGTGATTGGCATCAAGAGGATGAAAAAGGTTTGTAATTTGTGGGGTTTGGTCTGGTGCTTGTTTTTTGGTTGTTTTTCCCCTGTTAAAGATTTGTGGCAGAATATCCTTACAGCATCCCTGCAGCTGTTTAACAGTGTGGTGTCTCCTCAGGGCTGGGTTGTGATCCATTCCCATGGAACAAAGCTGCCCCTCCCTGCCCTCCAGCACCTTGCTGGAGGTTTTGTCCCTTTTCTGCCCATCTCTGTGGGTGTGTGAGCGCCAGGGCAGTCGTGCAGAGAGAGAAGGTGACACGCAGGAAGCTGGAAGTCCCATTCCCAYGAGGCAGCGACAAACAGAATGCAGCCAGGTCCCCCCCATCACCATCACACTGCCTGCTAATTAGGGATTGAAGGAGCCAGGGGTACAGGAGCAGAGAGGGATGAATGTACCCTTTTGCACTTGTCTGACAGAATAAAATCAACTGCATTCAAGGAATTTGAGAAAGATATAAATATTTCAGGAAGAAGTAAATTTAAGATCTTCAAATGCTGCTTTAAAAGGATGCTGGACCATTTGAGAATACTCATTTTAAATAGAACAATTACAGAAGCAGCAAATGATMTCTCTTCACTATTTGCAGCAGGGATTAGAACTAAATGTCATATTTTAGGTCCATGCCTCATGTTTGCTTCTACAAGAACAGACAATTTAAATGTCAGTTATTATAGCTTGTCAATAAATTTCAGAATCTAAGCAAATCTGGAAAACATGACTGACAGCTACAAATTAATTTATCTTTGTTAAATAACCAGCCAGCACTTCACTGCTATTGCTGACATGCATCAGAGTATAACACTACTAATTCAGAGTGTGAGCAGTTGTTTTGTCATGAAGTACAAATTATGCAGATTCTACTCATCTCCTAGGAAGAGAGAAATCTCTGAAGCTGTGATGCCCTTCAGGAGAAGTAATCAGTTATCCCAAAAGTTCTATGGTTTTATACTCAYAGAGCAGTGGCATGGTTTAAAACAAAGCAGGCTCTCATCAACGCATAAAATTATAACTACTAGTGTGGATGGTAAAAATTAGTATTTGCTGCTTAGAAAGAAAAGAAATAGTGTGGTAATAAAGGCCTTCACAAAGTTAGAAGTGAGTTAAAAGCCAGCATGAGCTACTGCTAGGTAATCAGAACTTCTGAATATGAAGCCATTAATTTAAGCACTTAAATAAAGACACAAGCAGACTAAATACAGGGGGGTGTGTGTGAAACAACAGGCTCTATCCRCACCTGGGGTGTTGTACCTGAAAATAATACTAAGATTATTGCCAATTGTTGGGGTTAGAATTGCCAGATGGTTTTGTTGAAGMTTATACAAGAAACAGTTTCCTTGATAGCAGTCTTACRACAAAAAAGAGAAATTGTGTCAGAAGGTGTTTTTTTCACAGCCAGTGGCCAAACAGGGATGATCTAGAAAAGTGATCTAGAAATTYCCAAGTTGCTTCAGAGAGTCTTAGAGTGGTTGGGGTTGGAAGGTTCCTTAAAGACCAYCAAGATCCCACCCCCCCAGCCATGGGCAGGGGCACCTTTCTCTAGGCTGGGATGCTCGGAGCTCCATCTGGCCTCCAACACTTCCAGGGATGGGGCATCCATGACTTCTCTGCGGCTGGAGCATCTYCTGGTGAAGACTCAGCAGAGAAGTCATTGAGTACCTCAGCTCTATATGCCACTGGATATGTTTGCTGCTCAAATTCCTACAAATACTTGACTTTTTTGGGTTTTCTTCAACTTTTTTCTATGTTTAGTTGGGTGGGYTTTTTTTTCATAGTTTTTCACTGTTTAGCAAAATGTTATGAAGAAGAAAAAGAAATTCTGSTTGTGTTTATAATGAAGCTACTTCTCCACCTGCAGAGGGATCCAGCCTGATATGTCTTCCCCTATAGAAAGTCTTAAATCACTAATCTACAGAAATGATAAAAAATGCTCAGTTATCTCAGCCAGCTGTTAACCCTGAGATGATGCAAATTTCAGCACTATTAATTATTTCATAGAGATGTCTAGAAATGTTTCTGTGATTTGAAGCCTTTTAAGGGGCCAGTCAACAAAAGTTAATTTGATCCTATAAAGGATCAAATAATAATCCAGTTAAAGATTTTTTACTTCATTAGAAAGCCTAAGAGGAAAGCAGAGAGGTGTGATTTGTAAAGCTCAGAGGGGAAATAAAGATATTCTACTAGACTGGATAATTTTAATGGTTGATTTTATTTAAAATAATTCCACCACAGTATGACTGCTGTATTCTATAATTCATGTGGACTTTGAGAGGTGTTGTGAGACCAGGTTTGAATGCCCCTGAGCAATTTTCTGAGGGAGAACATGGCAAAATGGATACGGTTTCTGTCTCTGCTCCAGCAGCCCACTGGTAATTTAGCAGTCATGTAATTTAGAGTAACCCTTTCTTGCTATTTGCCTTTTATCTGGCTCAGTCTGATTACCATGGGTCTGTGGTACCCTTTGGATCTACCTGGTGCTGAGCATTTTGAAAGTCCAGCTGTTTCTTGAGGGCCCAGAATTAGAGGTGCTCTTTGTTTTGATGAGGCCTGCCACATGCCACTCCTGGGCTGTGACATCCTTGCAAGTCAGGAAGCTTTTTGAAACTTTCAGTGCTTGCTTAGGCCATTTTCCCTGGCTGTAGTCTTTCAAGCTAAAGTTTTCTATTACTGGCAGTGTTTTCAAGCTACAGGCATCCCTGTGATGTCTTGACCACTGGAGCCTTATCTCCTCATGCATTACAATGAATGCATTATGACAAATAAGTCAATATTTAACACTGTGAACCTGTTGGTTTGGGAGGTTCAGAGCTTTGTCTCCTCTGTCCAAGGGCYCAGAAGTTCTGTTCATTTGATGATCACTGTAGTTAGATGATCAAATTTGCATGCCATGGACATGTCAGGTTTGGGTGGCATTTTTTTAGTGTGGTTTTTTTTTCTCTCCTGTCAGTCCAGGGGGAAAATAAAAAGGTGATATAAATAGAACATGTAATGAAATCAGTCTGAGTAGGAAACTCATCAATCTGGAACTCATAGGTGCTGCAAACCCAACAGGTAATAGATAAAAGGTCATCCTATTTCATGGACATTGCTTTAGATAAAATACCTGTTAGAGTTAATAATTCTCACAATAAATCTTGCTAACATAAAGAGCTCAGTTATACAACTGTAGTTATTTTTACATCAATGAATGTAATATGAATTAATTAATATGAACTGTTCACTGTACCAGATTTTGCTCTATCAACTGAGCGTGGAGGTCCCCAAAATGACCACTAGGGAAAGGAGTCTGTATTACTGCAGTATTTCATTTGTATCTGGTACCTTATAATCTGTGTTCCTTTAACTTACAGTTAACCCTATCAGCTGGATCAGTAATTAGGTTCAGCATCAAACACAACATTGGCAAGGAGCCATATAAAGCACAATCAGTTTGGAGTCACAGGCTGGCTTGGACTTCAGCTGACCTCAAAAAGAGGTTTTGGGCATGAAAAAGGACCTCTGTAGGTTTTTCTGTACTTTCAGATGATATGAGTTGGCCCAATGAGAGCTACCACCTCCCAGGATGAACCTGGCTTCCATACATCACACTCATTCAAGTTATATTTGTTAGTTAAGCATGAAATTAGGCTTGAGCACGTCTCTGGCCAGCCCTTCATTCTGCCTGCACTACTAGAGTTTCCATGTCAAACATGACCTTCTCTCTCTCTGAACCATAGAACCAGACTATGAAGAAGAGGGTAGCAAAGGGATGAGGCCCATGTTTCATTTGAATTTAAGTGGCTCTGGTACAGTGTTGTTTGTCAGCATAATGTGCAAATACAGAATGATATTCTGATTTATGGAAAACTTGCTTTATATCTACACTGTCTTATGAAAGTCCTGGAAGCTTTCTGCTTTCATGGAGGGAAACTGAGAACTATGCTGGGGGATCAGGGGTTGAGTGTTGGTATTTTGTCTTAGGCCTCCAAAATGAGCTTGCTGGGGAACTAACCACAAATATAAAGCATGTTTCCTGCAAAAATTATCCATCTCTTTTCCTGGAAACAAAAACCAGAGAATTACAGGGAAGATTTCAGGTAATCTCCAGCTTATTGCCTTGCTAGCTGTGACCTTGTTCTGGTATCTCACTTGTGCTTTCTTTTCAGAGATAAACCTTCCTTCCCTCTTTGGTCCCCAGCCTGGTTCATGGCGTCACACAGATCCTGCTCTGGGTGTCACAGCAGGTGTTTGTTCCAGGGCTGGCAAGCACTTCTGCTGCTGTGTTTGTGAGAGAGAGAGGCAGATTTGGAATTAGTTTTTGAGGCTCCAGGACTTAGATTAATTGGTCAAGAGGTCTGATTCAAACTGCTGTAATTGTGCAAGCCAGCAAGTGTCCACCACATGTGTTTATTCTTTCCCACTTTCAGCCAGAGGGCTGAGATCAACGTTCTTAATTAGTTTCTGAAAATAGGAAGAAATTGTTGTTCCATCACTTCCCACAGAAGTGAGGCACACTGCATATGAAACAGGGCACTGGGCACAAAAGCTGCTAATAGATGAAGGACAAAGAATGTGCTCACTTAGGTATTGGCTGATAGCTGTGCTGCCAGCGATGGCTTATGGGTGTGAAGATGTAAATCAAGTTCTATTTTTGGGACCCTGTAATTTCTATGATTTTTTTTTGTTGTTGTTGTTTCAAGACAATTCTTGCTTTCTGACTAAAAAATAACAAAGAGAAAGGATTACAGTACATTACAGTAGGGTACTTCTGTGCAAAGTACCTAAGAAGACTTTGTAATGAAAAGTAAATGAAAGATAACTTATAAAACGTTCTTCACTAGCGTATGAGATTTTGTGGTGTTTAAAGGCAGAACTATGTGAATGGTTATGCTTTATTAAGTGACATTAGCAGAAAAGGAACTATGGGAAGTACAAGCAAAAAAGTTGTAAGAAGCTAATAGTTACTTGCAAATTTAATATGGAACATTTCAAGTTTTCTGAAGTAGAGATAATCAGACCTTGCTAATCTGTTTTACAAATTCTCATCATGTAAGGATGATTATATTAAAATTACTTCTTGGTATAAAGCAGGATTCACTACCCATACTAATATGATAGATCTCTCAAACTGTTTGCCTGAATGAGTGTTCCTTTAGTATGGTTCAAGGCATTCCAGAAGCTTGCAGTGAACTGACAAAGGTGCCTTTGAATACTTTAATCATGCATAGCCATCTTTACCCTCTTTAGACTGAGACTTATCTAGATTACATGATTGGTTAGCCCCTCAGAATAAGTTGACCCTTAAATTAAAATGTTGCCTCTTTGAAGATTACCAATCAAATTAAAACAACCAGTCACACTTTAACCTCTAAAATAAATTGAGCTTTTTWAAGTGTTCTCTTTTAATGATCAGTTCCTATAAAATAATTTATAATTGTCAGAGCTCCACACTACAGAAATTCAAGTTCATTGGAAGAGTAGGACTGCAATGGGCCCTTTATCAAGCACTTTGTCGTCTTTAGAGCTATGATTTTGGTAAGATYAGAGAACAAATTAGAATAACACCACTCTCTAAATTGGGTTCATGGTTGACATGAACTAAATAGAATGCCTGGAAACCAGTTCTCTTCTGASCACCATGTGGAGAATTCTAACTGCAGAGTCAAGAGCACGTTCGAGGACTTTCCAGCACACACCTGGTCCAAAGCCTTTTGAAAAGTTTCTGCTTTTCCACCATGCCTCTGAAGCTTTGTGATCCCAATGCTGTCAAGTTTCTCTCCTCCTTGTAAGTGTTTTTCAGGTGGTATCACCACAGTGGAGGAGGCTCCCTGAGCCTGGTGTGTTCTGGGACTCCAGAGACCAATGTTTCTTCCTCCTGCTCTTTCCAAATTTGTTCATCAAGAGACAGCAGATAAAACAAGGAGAACATATTCCTTTTTTCTTTTTTTTAAAATTTATCTTTCTATAAAATCCTTTAAACTATTCTATGAAGTACTCTTACAGTACAGCTAGAGCTAGCTGGCAACAGCTATTTTGAATTTTTTTTAGTATTTCACACGCACTTCTCAAAAACACTTGACGGTAAGAGAAGTTCATGTCTATGTTGACAAAACTGGTAATTAAGAGCTGATGTAAAATTCTTGCACAAAACTTCCACATCACTCCTTCAGTATTATGATAATAATGATTATTAGTCATATTGATTTAAGCCTCAACATTGACAATCAGTTTGCATCCAAAAAATGGGATGCTCGATTTAAAACATTGTTTTTCAAGTATGCTTGCAGAAGTTGTTAACTTGGGGGATATGCTGGGTGCTCCTACAAAACATCTAATTCAACTTTTTTTTTACACAAAGTGATCAGTATCTTTAAAWTAATGCAATATTTCAAAAGAGCTTTAAGCTGGAAATGGATTTTCACAATAAAATATCTCTGTGTGTCATGATGCCATACAGGAGATGGTTGGGGGGGGTCTGCTGGATCTTCATTCTGGTTGCTTCTCTCTTTTGTCAGGAAGAAAACTGTCACTTTCTGTCACTTTTCAAAATATTTATTTCACACATCATGCATATGAGCTTATGTCCACTCTAGTCAGTATCATCTATCTTATTCCATCAATGGGTAAATAACCATAAAGTAATATTATGTAATATATAAATAACTATTTCCATCATACAGAGTCATAGATGTGATTGTGTTCCTGGATGTATTATTATTTTAACTCAGAGTTAAATTGTCTTGAGTTTGAACATAATAAGCAGAGACCTCATGAACAAGCCTTTATGCAAAAGCTGAAAGCCCAAGCATGTCCTGATGGCTGTGACTCTACTTAACAATTTTGAATAAACTCAGCTGAAGCTGTTTTAGATGTTTAGCAAAACCTAATCAGGATGTGCTCATCTGGGTGCATTTCTTCCTAGTGAAAGCAGGAGAAAACAGCACATGAGAGAACAGAGCATCAATATATACAGAAACAAAAACATCAATAATTATAAATAATGGAAGGTACTGCAGCAGTGAAATAGCCTTTAATGCCAGTTCTCTAGCCACTTCTATAAACTTCTGAGAAGGTTTTTTAACTGCAGCTTCCTTCTTTGCCATCTCCCACACCGTATGTGGGGTTATCCACAGTATTTTATTAATGGTCCCAAAAAGCCAGTAATACAAGAAATGTAGTCAGAAAGGCTTTTCCTTCCCACTTGACAGAGGGATTCAGAGGCTCTGCTGCCTAGCCCAGTGTATTGATCTCTGCTTCCTACATCTGAAGTAGGAATTCTCTCCAGAGTTTATTTGTACTGGCTCTTTTTTGCTTTGAGGTTTCAGTAAATAGCAACAGTTCACTAAGTTTATTCTTTGCAAACATATTCCTTTTGAAGAAACTGAATAAACRGCAAACAAGTGAAAAGGCTTCTATTGCTTTGCAGTTGCATGTTTTCATGGATCTTCCCCCCCTTTTTTTTTAATATRACTTCAGACTTGGAGCTCTGGAGAAAATTCAGAGTGAGACTGAGTAGAAAGTTTATGTCAATGAACATGTATTTTTGTCTCTTTCCTAGTGCATCTTGCCACAACATTCTTCTCCTTTTTCTYTCTGGTCATCAAAAAAAGTGAGAACTGAGTCCTCTTCTAAAGGCTCCTTGTGCTCTGTAATTTTGTGGACTCTGCAATTTCATTGGGGTAAACTGAAATTGCTCTCAAAAGGTCTTAATTGGTCTGTCCTGCCTTAGCACATGACTTGTAGTGGTTTTGCAGGTTTTGTTTGGTTGTTTGCCCAATCCTCCCATAACTGTCTGGTTGATCTAGGACACTTTAGATCAAGTGTTGCAAAAATGGCATTGTGACGTTCTGTGCCTCTTTGTTTGAGATAAAACCCCTCTGTCTGCAGTCTCCAGGGGATCACAACTTCCAAGAGATCTTGTAGTGATTTAATCTCTGGATTCTACTTAGGGTCTATAGATGGATATGTGTCTTCTCTGGCTCRTGGCAAATAATTTACAGTACTTTGAGGAGAAAAATATATAAATCTGCATACACAYACAAAAAACCCAACAATATTACAATTTGATTTTTTCTACCATTTTTACTTGACTGCTTGGGTATACAAGCAGAATAAAATTAAAATGCTGTTAGATGACATTAACATTGACCACAAAGCAACTGCTTTCAGAACACCMCTCTTCTGGGCAACATTCTCACATAATTATTGCAAAATGGTTTGATTTTGTTATGACCTTGTCTCTTTTATTGTTTGAGGCCTACCCAAATGTATATAATCTTTTCCTTTGTGCCATAATGTGTTGGGGGAACTTCTCCAGAGACCTATAGGCCTTGCCTGCATTATACATTATTTTGTAACCTATGGCCATTGCAGTTTGGAACCTCTGGACAGGGGGTTTCAAATGTGAACTGAAAGTACTTGGCCTGGTGAGAGGAAAGTTTTGACTGACTGTACAGCAAATTCCTCAKACAGTTCCCTGTGCACAAGGATGGTTATTGGTATTGGTGGCAAGGCACATGGAAACCTCACCTTCTTCAAAAGCAGCAGTTTCAGGGGCACACCTGAAGTGTTCTTTCCTGCTGGTATGCAGTCCAGCCATATGCCTGGGGAAAATGGGAATGCTGCCTGGGAAGATTAATCCTTGGCACACAGCCCTGAAAGCAGCCAAATCTGGGAGAGATTATGACTGAAATTTGTCTTGATTCAAGTTTCTCTGAAGAGCAGAGCTAACCTCAGTAATGCAYGGAGAACACAGCAGAGCTCTACAACTCAGTGGGTAATGCCCCTAGCAGGAACAGTTTATCAGTTCCTCTGTTTGTTCAGTTTTAAGTCAATGGCCTTTAAAAAGAAATAAAAAGAAGTTTTAAAATACCCCTTCCCAAGCCAAGTCAGAGCACCATAAATGAGTAAATAGATTTCAAGTGTGCTTCTTGCTTGATTAAAAAAGAAGGTCTGTTAGGAAAGCAGTTTCAGAAATATGTTTCAAGAATTGGACATATTTTCCCATTCTTCAGTAAAGTCACAGGCACTGCAGGGGATCTCAGAAATTATGTTTGGGGTTTTTTTTCACTTCATGCTGGAGAAACCAACATTAAGATGTGGTTAATTTTGTACGTGCTTTGGAAAAAAATCTTCTAATTGTGTGTAAAGATCTTGTTGAGTGTAAGGTTTAGAACATTTGTCATTATCCTTTAGGGAGAAGTTATCTCTTACCTAGTTTGTTTCTATGTCAGGCYGAATTTTGTTCACAACAGAAGCTGAAAAGTGACAAAGTAAAATTTCTCCATCTACTGCAGAAAATTGCTCATAATTTTTTTATAGGCATTTAGTGTTGATAAGGTCGCATCTTCCAGCTAAACTAGGCTTAGACATATTTATTTATTTGTATTTAAGAGTGMTAACAAACAATATTTAAATTTTAACAAGTATTTATAGTCCAGGGTCTGCACTGCAGTTGCCACCAGGGCTGTGGCTGATTCCTGGAAGGTGTGAGCTCACCTACATTAAGGAATGGACTGCAGGATGAGGGATCCCAGGAAAATGGGTCCATGTACTCATCTCAGAGAGAAAACAGTTTATTAGCAGTTACTTGGATGTGCACTGATGAGTTTGGTGGGCTTTGTTTAATTGGTGGCTTGAGATCCTATACAAAATAGAACTGAAAACACAAACACCCAGTGAGAAACTCAAGCTCCAGTCAGTAACAGGTGATCTTTTATATTTGCTGTCTTTGGAGGGGRAAAAAGTACAGTATGTTACAGAGTTGTTTTATTGAAAGGCATAATAGTTTTCACATTTCAAAAGCTTCCAAGTAGTTTACCAGTTTGCAATCATCAAGAAATCCATTTGATGTTCCTCCAAAAGGCGCTTTCATCACTTGTTCTTTCTCTGAGAACTTAACTGAACGTAAAGTCAAAGATCCAATTGCTAATAAGCTGATAGGACAAAGGGTTATTTCCTAGGGAAGGGAACAGAAATAATTCCTGAGGCATCTTTGCCAAGTGCCTGGGGACAGGAGTGCTGCTTGGGTGCAGTGTTCATCAGCTGTCCATAGCAGCAGCAAGGTGAGGAAAACAAGAACCAGCAGAGGTGCTAGAGRTCTATTCCCCTAATCAAACAGATGTAAATGAAGCAAATGAGATCGAGACTGCCAACAACACTGTTTTGACTATTGAAAGTTAATATGTTTAGCATATAAAATCAAATTTATGCAAGAATTTTAGATTAATGTAGGATTTTTATCAAAAGTGCAGTATCTCAATGCATTAGATGACTTAGCTGTGGAGGTCAGGGCTTTGCCTCACTGCTGTGCTTTTGTTGTGACATTTGATCCAAAAGCCAATATTTCAAATGGGGGCACAAAAGATTTCCTTCAGGCCTGCAGGTAGCTGAAATGACAGCTCTGTGCCCATGTCACAGCAGAGGTTCAAAATTCTGCACAGGCAATGTATCCTGGGGTGTTTTGCTTCACAGAAGCTAAGGGATGATGATCCTGAATATTATTTACCTACTTGGTAGTAGTTATTTAAGAAATAATAATTAGGCACATTGAAATAGTTAAGATATATAAGTAGTTTATGTTAATGTAATAGTTTTAAACTTCCATCAACAATGTTCATACCAAACCCATTTGTTGACTGCTAATTATTTGAGTCTGAGTGTATTTTTGTGTGTGTAGGTGTGGGGAGAAGTGRCTGGAGCTAACAAATCTGCAGGTGCTCCTGTAGTGAATGTGCACRGTGATGTCAGACACAATGAAACCCTTCTGGTATTGTGGGCTTGTCTCAGTGTTCCTTTGAATTTAATTATTTAAATGACCTACTATTGTTCCTAAATTAAATATTTAAGCTTTCTAAACGGCTGCCATCCTGGTTTAGTTGCTGAGGTAAAGGTGATTGGTGCTGASAGAAGAGCTGAGTTGGATGCTGGTGTTGGGGGGCTCTCAGCTCCTCACTGTTTTCTCAGTGCTGCCACCACTGTGAGGGGAGCCCAGCACCCCAGCCCTGCACAGGCATTTCCATGGAGGTTGGAGATTGGYTTGCTGTGTCCTGGCTGGGCAGAGGAGTTTCTGGGGCCAGCTATGACTTCTGGAGGCACCATAARAATGAATATGCTTTCTACACTACCTGAGATTTCTCAGTCTGTGTCTTTTGCGTCTCTAATGTTTAATGAGATAAYGAAGGAAACTCACCAGGGGAAGAGAGTCAACCAAAGTAATGCATCCTTTCTTTGATTTGCATGGAGCTAGGTGTGAATTTTATGSATCTGTTCTTCTAATTACAGGGGGGGTTGTGTAGGTAATTTCAGAGTCCTGAGGCACTAAGAGTACCCTGAACGCAAGAACTTAAATTTTAAATGAGAAACRAATAAAATTGAGTACCAATTTATTGCCACCATAGTGCTGAGCAGAAAGGACTGGCAATGTCAGATGCATCTTTGTTGCGAGCCTTTTTAAAAGACAGATATTTATGTTCTAGATACAGGTTTTCTGATTTGGGGTTTTTGGGGTGTCTCTTGCATGCACCTTAAAACTTTTGAGAGCATGTAGAAAAAAAAAAAAGCAAGTTTTTTAAAAATAATTCTTTAAAAGTGAAGACTGGGGGACAGCCACATTTTCTTGAATATAGCATGAGAGATTCTTATGATTTTAGTTATTCATAAAGCCTAAATAATTAGTCACTCTTGTTTGCAAGCAGATAGAGAGGCAACACATACTGCATAACTAAGGTTAGAATTCTTTTTTAGGTATTATGTAGCATGAACACATTTATAAAATGTTTTTTTACGAAGTCCACCTTGTGCTTTTAAAAGCACAGACATCACATATTTCTTTTCAAGTCTCATATCAACAAGCACAGATTCCATGCTAGCAGACTTTAATAGTAAGAGCAAACTGAATATTTTTAAGCCCTTTCATTTGCTGGCCAGGCTGCATTAGCCCATGTCCCTCATCAGATCTCCAGCAGACACCTGAGTATGAGCTAAGGAACAAGGCAAGGACACACTGATGTCCCAGAGTACTCTGCCATCCATGAGGGATTTATGGCAGCTAATTTTTGAGCCACACATGCCATCTTTTGCCTTCTGTGTCCTCCGTGGTTTTTGTTTTTCTCCATGACTGTGTCTTGCTTGCTTTTGACTCTCTGTGTCTCTCTTGCTTTTTCTCAGAGTAAATTCACCACACCAGGAGAAGAAATACTTACTTTAGTTTGTTTTGAAACTAGCAACCATTTGTTTATATTCTTCTGTTGTTCTTAACCACTGCTTTAGAGGTAGGGATGACTGATCCTGACACACACCTTGCCCAAGGCCCAGATTTTACCATCCTCTTCCAAGTCCTGTTCAGCCGCACGAGTGGTCTTGTTAACTCAGTCCATCAAGGAGAAGCTGGTTGGTGTCTGATCATCCTTTGAGCCACCTTTTGTTTCTCTACACCCTTTTATGAGATGGTAAAGAGGGAGGAAAGCAGCACAGCAGGCAGCAATGTTGATGTAAGGGAAGCAGAGATTTATGTGTTGCCTAATGATGGCCTGTCTCTGTGCCCAGCAAAGGATTGCTTGTGTCAGTTTTCCTTTATTCTGTTGTTGTTTGACTGTTAGCACTGTGCTGAAGCTGCCCTAAAGATGGCTTTTCCTGGGCATTACAGAGGTTACAGAGGCAGCCTTTTCATATGAAAAGCTGTCAGGGAGCTGAGGGTAAAGGTTTCCCATGTTCATTTCTGTCACTGAATTTCCTTAGCCATTCTTTCTTATATCTGAAAAATAATTGTCTTTTAATCATGTAGGAGTCACCGAGTCTGTGGTCCTTTCTGTGGTCCTGACCATGTGCTCTCTCCTTTGAGAACAGCATTTACTGGCATGAGCAGTTGTCATCCCCTCCCTGTTAAGCCCCTTGAGCCTGTTCCTCAAGTTCTGGCCTGGAACTGGTAAAAAACCAGCCTGACATGGAGCCTGGCATGTTCCAGTTTGGGATTTTCCGGTTTGGCATTTTCCAGTTTTTATTTGCTGGGCAGTGCTAGAGCTGTGCAGGGGGCAGGTGTGCAGACACCCCACTGCTGTGGTGGGTGACAGCCACTGAGCCTCCTGCTCTGTCCCCACTGCTGCCTGGCACAGGGCAGGGTTTGGGGCAGSGCTGGCTCCTGAAGCCCTTTTCCTCTGGCTCTGAGCAATTGGTGTCCAGCTCTTGGTCCCACCATGGCTTCCACCTCCAACAGCTGTGACAGTGCCCTTGTTCTTTCCCCAGTCCCCACCCCAGGTAAGTGCTTCCAGCACAGAACTTCATTAAAATTCTCCCACATCATCAGAGACACCAAGCAAGAATTTATTTTTCTGGTGGGAAGTCAGATATGCACTAAAAAGAGATGAGAACCAATTGTGAGTATTTTAAATCAAAAACCTGCTAGAAATGGCACAGCAGTATCCTGTTGCCCACTTTTATGGGAATTAAATATGACTCCTGACTTGTAGATACTATCTGAGTATTTCCCTGTGCAATATGCTTGGTAATGCAACAAGGACTGGAGCTCAAATACATTTTCACAGGTAAAGATTGTAAGGGAATTTTCTCTGGGAACTAAAAAATATGAGGTGCTGAAGAGCAGAGCAGCCTACAAACCATGCACAGACACAGCTCTAAAGTGACCAGTTTTGAAATAAAGGCCTTGCTTATTTTCATGAAATGGAACTGTATTTATTTCAAATCTGAGGAATATGGACACACATGTGACAAATGAACATCTTAGCAGTTTTGGGCAGGGGAACTGACGAGGTCCTATCTTTTTTACATCAAAGTCCTGAAATCTGGAGAATTTAATCAAACCAGAAGTAGTCACCAAACTTTATAATTATGGCAGAATAATACCTTCTTTTGTTCTTAATAAACCTGGCATCTATCAGCATTGTTAACACTAGGCCTTTGATTTATTGAAAATTATTTTAAATGTCACATACTCTCAGTACAGARGGAATGATTTCTAGTAAGACACCAGGATTGAATCACTCTGTAATTATAATAATTGTATTTACAGAGGAACAAGCTTCTCTCATAGGGAGAATATTTTAATTTGTTCTGCTGTTTGTGACGTCTCTTTTTTTCATTTTTCTTTTTGTTGCTAATTTTTTTATTATTCTTAGTGAGTAGATTAAAAAGTAAAAAGACAGAATTTTCCCCAGGAGACTGATTCTCCTCAGGCAGAATCCATATTTTAAAATGACTACCATAAATGTGATGTAGTAATAGACCTTCATCCCTAATGCAAGCACTGGCAACAACTGAGGCATCCAAGGCATCATTTACTAGAATATATCTCTGGATGACTTTTTGTGGCTTTTTGTAACAATCTGACTTCAATTCAAACCATAATCAGCTAATCACTGGCAATTTTCAGATATGACTCAAGCTAATTTCAAGACAATCTGCCTTAGTTTCGTTGAACAGCCCTGGAGATGATGTTTATGTTGATGTCCATTAGTATTCCAACTGACAGTAATGTAAGCTCAACAAAAAGAAAAACCCAAAAAAACCAAAACCAAACAAAAAATCCCCCACACCCACAATAAAAGAGGCCTCTCTAAAAGGAACAATAACAAAAAGTCTGCCAGCCTGATGTGCAGAAAATGGAAGTTTGTTTTTTGCCACCTGTGTCCCCCCAGCAGGTGACCAGCAGGATGGAGCTGTGTGAAGAAGCAATGGGTCAGTTAGAATGCTTACCCTGACAGGAAGGGGTACCTCAGCTCCTCTTCAGCACTGAGTACCAAAACRTTTGCTGTGCCTAAAATCATGGAAACTTAGAATTGGTTGGAATCCAAGGCCTTACAATGTGCCTGTGACTTTCTGAAAGATCTTTCAGCTTCAAACCACAGACAATTTCCTTGCTATGCATCACTGAGGAATGTAAATGAGTCTAGAACGTGATTGATTGAGGGGGTCTTTTTTCTTGTTTTTTGCCTTTTAACCATTACTTGATTTTTTTATCTCTTTGCAGCATATAGATTTATACACAGCACCCCATTTGCAGAGAAATAACCCCCACAACAAAGAGGGATGGCTCCTTGAGTCATGCAGCCAAAGTCAGGTGCTGTGAGACTGAAGTGGGCAACTAAACCAAATGAGCAGATTTCTTTCATGAAAACACTCTGTAAGTCCATTAGGATGGGTAGAGCCTGTTTCTGGCACTGCTAAAGCTACAGGGGATGTTTTTGGCATCAATTGCAGGGAAGGTAAATGCTGAGGTCCATTTCTTGATCATTGTTACTGCAGCACTAATCTCACTAAGAAGCAGTGGTTTTATTTTGCCACTGTGGTCAGCAAATGCAGCTTTGGAGCTGTTGCCATTGCTTCCTTTGCCCTCAGTGTGCCAGTAATAGGAAATTCAAGTGCTGTGGGGTCCCGTGGCCTCTGCCTGGGAGYTGGGGAGAGAAACTTCTCAGTGCCTGAGTGCCAGAGACACACAGGGTCCTTCCCTCCCACCTCAGAGACCTTGGGGGTCTTGGCACCTCACTGTAGGGGAGGAACAAGATGGAACTTTCACCCAAACCTTGATGGAATCCACAGAGAGAGGGACAGGAGTGTCTTAGTGAGGCTAATGATATTTGATAAGGTTTGAAAACAGCATATCGCACAAAAGCCTATGAAATATGCAGCACAAAAAAAAAAAACAAAAAACCAAACCTTTATTTCAAATCAACTGCCACTTAAGCAGACTGAAATGAACAATAAAAAGTATGACCCCAGTGTGTTGGGGAATCAGATATTCAGTGCTTCATCCTGAGCAACACCAGGCAGGAAACACTCCTGTGGCCATCTCCTGTTTGCATCTCAGCTAACTGTGATCACTGAGGAAGTGGACCTGGAGTCATAAACAATTTTACTCCGTGCACAAGGGCGGTGGGATGGCAACCAGAGCAGTAATGCAGCTAAAAAAGGGAATACAGATTAACAGAACAAGTTCAGAATGTCATTTCAGAAATCAGTGGTCCTTCACCCTCAATAGTGTGTTCTGCTGGCTGCATCTCAAAAATACGAAGAGCAGAAACAGGTCCACAGAAATAAAATGATTGGTTCTGTAGGAAAACTTTCATTAAGAGAGAATGTGAAA
Source organism: Cardinalis cardinalis (assembly GCA_014549065.1). NCBI lineage: Eukaryota > Metazoa > Chordata > Aves > Passeriformes > Cardinalidae > Cardinalis > Cardinalis cardinalis. Next base: position 3,131,385 of record JACDOX010000017.1, read on the forward strand.
TGATCCTACCTGTTTATCATGGATGAGATAAATCAGACAGAACAAGCTCCTGCTAGACAAAGTAATTAACAGCATACTTGTTCTCAGAAAGGTCTTCTTTAACAAGATTTTTAAAAATAAAACATGATTTAATTATGGTAGGTAACAGAACTGCACTGATCATACATGATAAACACCATATTACATGATGTGTGTTGCAGGTCACATATTACACACTATAACATAACAATTTACAGAATGCTACCTAAAATATATGTTTGTGGCATATGGCATAGAATATTCTGATGTATGATATTGGACCACATTAACTTAYTGCAATATTACATTGTGATACATTATGTATGTATATATATCCACATTACAGTACATTTTGTATAATATCTACAATACATGCACATATAATGCTATAGGTACATGTATATATAAAACAAAATTTTAAATGTAATCAAATGCAGACTTAATAAATTAACACCAAATTTATTTCTGGTCACAGGTAGCAAAGATATAGGAGAGAAATAAAAGAAAGGAGTTTGCGGTGAATGAGAAGAAACTCCATAGGTATATTAGATAAAATTATGTAACCTTGATATGACTTTAGATTATGTATGTATATTTTATAGAGTGCAGATGTTGAACTAAGTGTCTAATAATGCATATTTCAAAAATAGATGCACAAATAAAGCATGTTATTTTTGTATTTATAAAATATACAAATTCTACACACACAGATATTTACATATATGACATATATAGAATAAGAGATGCTGTCGTGCTCTACAGATATTTGGCTTGATATAAAAAGCAATTTTTCCCACACAGGTCATTCCATAACTGCCCATTAGGAAGGAGGTTTCCTGAATAACAAGAATGGAGGAGCAGCAATAATTACTGGGTTGAACACAACTTTTTCTGTGTGTTAATCTGAGACACACTTGAGATAGTTTTACATTGCCGCTGTCTTAAAGCAGTTTCAGAAGAAAGCTTCTAAGGCTCTTTTTGGGGCAGCTCCCAACACAGCCAACTCATGTCTGAGTGCACTGGTTCTGAATGTCATTCCTTTGTYACTGCATGCTGATGCTGCAGCCAGAGGGGCAGACTTGGCCTGTGGAGYTGTTAAGAACATTTATGTGCATTTGACAAGAATCTTCTGCTGCCCAAGGAGGCTCCCAGCTCCCCCATGAGCCGTGGTGTTCCTACAAGGCCCCTCCTGCCCTGGCCTGATGGGGAGTGAGGGACACTCTAGTGCCCGTGTGACTGGCCCAGAGAGTAATTTAAAATACCTTCCATGCAGATTTTGCACAGCAGCACTGCCACCTCCATAAATATTCATGGGAAGCAAATACAAGAGGAATTTTAAAATTATTACATTTTAAAAGGGCTGTATAAAATATTAAGAGGAAATATGTCCAGCATGAACTAGAGGCCCAAATCTGGGAGTTACTGACACATTCCCTGAGCACCAAGCAGCTGAGACAGGCCTTGGTGCTCAGCAGAACAAGTGCCCATAGTTCAGCACTTTGTGCTTTACAGCCCTACCAGGCTGCTTGGACCAGAGATACTCTGCTGGAAGCCCTTAAAGCACTCTCTGGCTTCTGGTACTGCCAYAGGTCAAAGTCAGGTATTCAGTGGGACTAATGTGGAACTCCTCTGGTTAAATCGAACAAATACAAATATAGTTTTGCTATGAAAATGAGAATTTAGTTCCACATTTAAGCAATTTTTCATTAAAAACACAGCCTGAGTACTAGATCTAATGGTAAAAGAGAAAGATAATGTCATGTTTGGTTCCTGTAATGCTAAGCTGTATTTTTCTGGTCTCAGAACTATCTTTTAGCAGGATTAAGATATATTGAGCCTTGTTTGTTTCAGATGAACAATGGCTTCCCTWTCATAGCTTTTTGCTGGGAGGGAGGTACTCATTCCAAAGGTGAGGAAATGAATCAATATCCCTTCCATTGGATGTTGATTTATCTCCATTTTGAACTCTTCCTTCCTTGAAAAATGGTGAAGTATTTTCATCATTTGYGTGTGCGTGTGTGGAAGACACCCAGCTAAGCCTCCAGCAGGATAAACATTATTAACAAATAATGTTTCAAGCCATGGCAAACCCAGAGGTCACAGAGCTCACCTGAGGCTGGTGTGTGGAATATCTCAGGTACACACACACATGTGCAATACCTGGCAGGCTCTGAGGAGCAGAAAGCAAAGCATGGGCACAGCCACTAAGCTGATTGAAATGGGAAATTAAACAACAGTGCTGTTGCTGTGCTGCAGGAGGGACAGGACAGGGTGTCCCAGCCCTTCCCAYGCTCAGCTGCCTTGCCAGGGTGCAGGCCCAGCTGTGTCACCCAAACAGGGCTGAGGGGCTGGGTGCAGGCAGACCTCCCTACCTGCAGGGACCATCCCAGATCCAAAGCCTCCAGGTGCTCTGCAGTGATTGACAGTACCACAAAGCATCTTCCTGAAAAACACAGGCTGGGAATCATCTTAATGCTCATTCATTTATTAATGTGTCAGATGGCCATGCAAACACCTGAGTGGAAACCAGGCAAAGTCTTGAGCAAACTTCAGTTGCCTCCAGGCTGAAGTCTCAGCTCAGAGTGCTCCTGGGATGGCTGGGAAGGGGGGACACAGAGACACAGTTGTCTCACATGTGCTCTTATTAGCACCCACTCCTCTGCTGCCATATGGCACCTTATGCTGAGATATGCTGTAAACAAAATTGCAGAAGTCTAAATAATATTTAAGTAAAAGCAGCATAGGCCCAAGTGTTTCTTGGTACAGCTGAGAGTTGTAATCATTCCTTTTCATCATTTCAACTAAGTCTGCTCAGCTGCCCTTACAGTGAGTTTCATCTCTGTCTAATTCTTTTCTGAAGTTAGAAGTGAAAGTTCGTTTGATGATAATCAATGAATCACACACTATTGGCACTGGGTTAGTTGAGTGCTGCTGTGGATGGCAGCTCAGCTGGCCTTCTATTGTAGTAAAGAGATTGAATTTTCAGTAAAACTGGCATCCTTGGAGGGCCTGTGGTGAATTACAGCACCTGTGGGAAGCCAGCCTTTCCTGGCAAGGAAAAATGAATGGAAAGCAATTTTCAGTTAAGAATTTTATTTCTTCAACACCTGATGAATTCTGGAGCAAGTCTTCAAGTTTCTTTGTGCCAGGCACCCACAAACACTGGGCTGCACAGCTGCCAGCCGTGCTGGAGTGATAGGTCAGTRCAGCTGCACCTCCAGGGAAAGAAAAGGCAATGAAAGTGGCAGTGGTTASAGACATAATTCACAGAATATTCTGAGTTGCAAGGGACCCATAAGGACCTTCAAGTCCAGCTCCAAAGTGRGTGGCCCACAGAAGGACTGAATCCACAACCTTGGCATTATTAGCACCAGGCTCAAACCAACTGAGCTTATCTCAGTGTCAATTCAAACCACATTTCAAGGAGAATTTTTTTGTTGTTGTTGTTTGGAGACTTATCTTGGAAAGCAGGACATATAGGTAGCACTTGTAGACAAAATCTAGCCAGCTTCAGCATTTGTTTAACACTGGCAAATCCCCAGCTCCTGGGGATTCCATCAGACACTTGTATTGATTCCTGTCCTGCCCACACTAAACCCACCATTCCCAGCCTCCTTTCAGTAACCCTTTCCACTCATAGCATYAACAACAATAAAGGACTGTACTATAATCACTACAACTATGTATTGCACCTGCATTTAATCTGACAGAAAAATCAGTTCAGAAGAAAAATCTAGCTCTAGGTTGGGACATACCTTTTTCTAAAAAATGGGTCTTAAACTCTGTGTGAAGTTAATTGCCAATAATATATATATWTTTTCATCCTGCTCCATCCCTGTAAGGATGGTTTTTTACTTTTTCCTRCAATTGACCTAAGCCTTGTCCTCTGCATGCCATGGTTATACAGTGTATGTGTCAATCAGCTGCACTGACACACTTTTAGTTGTAAGTAATTATGTTTGGCCAGATAAAATTGTACAGTTAAACTTCATTATCACCAGATGTGTTCCAATATAGCCTTTCACCCTCTGAATTACCCAGTATGCTCTCACTCACAYTTTTACTTTAGCTCATTAATTGACTCAGTAAGTAATCCCAGACAAATACCTGTAACGAGGGAGGTGCTAAGATGCAGGATTACAGGCTGGGCTGTGGCTTTGCCTGGCAGCCTCAGGAGCCTGAAAGCCTGGCTTTTGGAAGGGCAGGCTTATGGTCCTGAGTTGCTGCAGGGCCTTAGGTGTTACCTGTTCCCTCCCAGGCACAGCTCCCCTGGAATGTGGAGGTGGTTTCCTCTGCATCTCCATTAATGAGTCAGAGGAAGCTGGGGACAAGCAACGAGAGCTGAATGCATCAATGTTCCCAATCRATGTTCCCATTCACGTGGGTGAGGGGAAGGCAGAGGAAGGGCTTTGCCTCACAGCCTGACTGTTGGTTCCCAGGACAGTCCCAAGGACATTTGTCTGTGTGGAGCCCATGGATCGTTGCTGCTCTTGGGGCTTTTGTCCCAAAGAGCCCCYCAGATGTGAGGAGCAGGAGGATCCTTTGAAAAGAGAAGAGCCAGGCCACTGAGACCTTTCCTCTCTCAAGGCAATTAAGTTCTTGCTTTTTTTTTTTTTTCCCTATATCTTCCAACCACTTCTTTTCTAAACTTGCACTTCTAGTAATGATGTTTCCCACTGGGGAGAAAAAAGGGAAAACCTTCACTGTTTACCTGGGAATCTTTGCTGAATTGATTAAAGGTACGATAAAACACTTTACCCAAGGACCTATTGCTATGATTTATTTAATCTAATCTGGCTGTATAAAAGTAGATACTCCAACACCAAATTCTAGGCAGAAGAGATAATTCAGAAGGCATATGTTTTGTTTATTAAAAAGATAATAAAATGAAGGCAGCAAATCTTCATTATTCAAAGTATACTAATGGCCAGATTCTATGATCAATAGTGAGCTCTCTCTTCATTTTGTGTGCCAAAGAAATTATTGCTAGATAGCATTACTACAGTAAATTCAAATTGGACATTTCTTGCATCTCCATACCAAGAACGATGTAGAAATGAAGTCATGCAAATTCCCTGCCTTAGAGAAAACTTAAGATGATGAAGGTAACACATTTTTGAAGAGTGTTGGCCCAAAAGTCCTGGGAGAACAAGGTTTAAACTGAAGAGGTGGAAGAAGGGTGGGAGGAGGGGTGTGGAATGATATTGTCAATTAAACCCTGGGTGAGGGGATGAAAAATGACATCACCTGCTTATTTCTGACACCCACGCCAACACACAGGGCTGATAAACACTGCAAATTCCAGCCTGGTGAAGTGGGACACTCAAGAGTAGATTTAAAGGGACAGTTCCTCAAAAATGCTTTTTTAGAGGGGGAAAGAGAACAATAAAACATCTTGGCTGTGTTGTATGTTTGATGCTCATCCAAAATGATTTTGCCTGGCCCCTGAAATATTAAGCTGCTTGCCTTGGAGGTGATCACTCTCCCCATCCTCTGCTTATTACTTTCTTTCCCTCCCACAATATGAAGCTCCTTGAAGAAAAAACAAACAAAACTCACCACATTGAATGAGTCACTTCATCTTCAAGAGACTTTTATAAAAGGAAGGATTAGAGGTGCACAGAGAAATTAAGGACAGGAGGGAGAAGAAGACAGGCATTTATTTTATTCTGTGTGTGCCCTGTCACATAAACTGTCAGGTGACCTCAAACTTGTGTTGTGCTCATGTTTCTCACTACAGACCAATGATCTTCCTTTAGAAGGTGAGGAAAAATCTCCCTTGAAAGTCCACAGGATTTTAGAAAGTCATTTCTGAGCCAACAGGCCAGGAATCCATGGCTTGCCTTTGGGTCCTAACCAACAGAGGCATTTAGAAATCTTAGACAACCTCATATGGGGGTTATCCCCATCTGGATTTCAATGAGTRGGCACAGAGAGATTTCAGGGACAGCAGATGGGCACATGGCAGCAGCTCCATGCTGAAACCTTGTGATCGAGGTAACTGTGAGCTTGGACAGCCATGAATTGTGCTGGCAGTGCTGGGTGGGTGCCTGGAGGGTCAGATCTCTCCCCAGCCCTGTGGCCACTGCAGTAAGGAGCAGCAGGGAGGGCCCAGTGCAACACACAGGCTCTTGGAAATCCCAGTGCCCAGTATTAGAGAGAAGGAAAAAAACGAATAATAATTACAAATAAAATTAAATTTGCTCAGAAAGGGCTGGTTTCCAAAATTACAATAGRCTCCTTCTACTCCAGCAAAAGCCCACTGCAATAATAGAAATTTGACAATTCCCTGCCTGCTGCTCAGAGCAGCGTGAGTCAAGCATGGTGTGAGCTTCTGCCCTGCAAAGCCCTGCAAGCTCAGCAATCTCTCCTGCACCCGGGCTGGCTGGCAGCCCCAGGGCAGCCCCTGTGCCCCTCACAGCCCTGCCCAAAGCCCACAGGTGCCCGCTGCACCTGGCTGGCTTTCCCCAGGCTGGGCAGGGCTCCCTGCTGCCCACTGTCCCCAGCCCTCCTGTGATGAGATCTAGCACCAAATGCATTTTCAGCACCATACCCACGGTTACAGCCAAARAAAAGCAATTTTCCCCTCAGGAGGTGAGTCCTCTGAGCTCCTTTGCAGAGTAACCTCATTGAGCAGCTCCAGAAGCACAAGGTTACTGCACTTACTTAATATGCAACCCAGCACTGTGTATTTTCATACTTAATATGCAGATCTAATTGCTTGCCTGCATTTTGATTACCTTCTCTTCCTGGAATTTGCTCTTGTGTGGCTAATCCTAGTGAACTTCAAAGCATGAACTCGGTGGCTTTTATTTTTTTAATTCTGCAGTTTGTGTCTGAGGCCAATGTCAAAACTCTTTGTAAGGACCACGACTTATTTTTTTTAGTTTAGAAAAAAAAATAAATTCTCTTGGAAGTCAGTTGTCTTCTTTTTTAACATCAGGACCTTTACTATTACTGACCTGGAAGGTTACCCATTTGGTCTGGCCTTAATTAGCACTTGCACATCAAGTCTCCTGCCAGCAGCAGCCTCAGTCCTGCCTACCTAATGCCAGCTTCAAGAATGGCTCGTATGTAATTCCCTTTAAGAGAAAGGCTATTCTTCATTTCTGAGTGTAAATGCAAAGCAATTTGTCTAAGYACTTCTCTGTCTCAAACTGCTAAACCCAACCCACACAAATGCATTTCCCTGTAAGTGCCCCCACTTCCCACACTCTCCCTCACTTTTCACATCTTTTCCCATTATCCACCTCACCAGCAATAAAATGCAATCAATTTGTTTGCCTGTTTTGATGTGGTGAGTGTCTACTTTAAATGCCACCTTGTTTAAAGATTAAAAAAAAAAAGAAAGAAAAATAGCCACAGAACAAACTAATCTCCCTTTCCAAATATAAAATAAAAGCTGTCTTATTTTTAGGCTTTGCAGCAGCTCATGTGTCATTTTCATCATTTCTTTYTCTCTCGATGACTGAGAAGCAGTGAGAGGAGGCGAGAAAAACTTTTTTATTTTGTTCCCTCTGGAAAATACATATTCAGAGCTTTCCCTAACCTGATTTCCTTCTGTATTAAATCATCCATAGCCAAAGCTAAAATGAACCTCAATAACCTGACGTATTTGTCAACTTTTTTGTAAAATGTGTATCGGTGATTAGACTAATAGAAGAGCAGCAGCACCGTGAATCATGGAGGCTGTAATTTTTAGTGCTGCAAATCATTGGATGTGCAGCTCATGGCAGCACACTGAGGGAAGCAGGGCTTCCAGGGATGGTTGGGAGCAGGCTGTGAAGTAGGGCAATTTCAGCAGAAATGAACCATCCCTTTACCCCAGCAGCAAAGGGAAGAAGCAGCGCAAGAATCAATTTTAGGCCGTACTGGGCCCATTCATTATCTTGTATGAGTCACACAGGACCTGACTCCTGCTCAGTGGGACCAACAATGAGATGTTCCAGCAATTTCAAGGACAGCAGATCCAGCCATTAACTCTTTCAATTTCTTGGATTCCTCATGTATAAGAGGAGATTTTTTTTTTCCCTTTTAGTTTTTTTCAATACCCTTCCAGAGGGTAACACCAGAGGAGCTTTGAGCTCCTGCTCTTGAGACTTAATTTCCCCAAAATGACAAGGAATATCTCTACAGACAGCAGCATTTCTGACAGGTATCAGCTCAGTGAACACAGGTGGTAATTCATTCTGATGTCTGGATGTCTCTTCACATGAGGTTTGGGTRGCCAGTGTACTATGCTGGTAGAAACACCCAGCTGGGCTGCACAATTACAAACACAACATCCTATGCCTTAAATATTTGATTTTTAGCTTAAACTGCCAGGGRAAAAAAGCTGAATGCTTAGTTCATACTACCACAGCTGCTTTRCATCAAAAAACCTTTCTGGTGTGTAAGTACTGATTTTTTCTAAATGTATTGACTACCCTAGGAAAACAAGGTGTGGATATGTCCAATAAACACCCTTGAAATCCATTCTTCTGTCCTCTCAGCTGTGGTGAAGGAGGTTGTTGGAGAATCTGCCAGCTGATGAACATTACACTGATGATATTTGCCTTTTGGGACCTTTGGCTGTTGATTAGAAGTTGCAAGCATAACGAGGGAGGGCAGCTGCAGAAGGGCTGGCTGTGCTGT
>JACDOX010000017.1:3145198-3191801 GCA_014549065.1 Cardinalis cardinalis
AACCAGCCAAAATATTATTTCTATTTTTAATGACCTTATAATGGGTTCAGCATACTCTGTTTCACATGTTGAAGAGTAATGGCAAAATGACTCCACTACTGCCCAGCATGTCTGATGCCAGAGCAGTTAAATTAACATWTTTTGGAAATATTAAATACGCCCATGGATACACTTGTACACATTCATACAAGTTATTAACATAAATAAGAAAGAAATTATTGTAACAGTTGAGCTGACCTATGATCAAATTATCTGCTGGCAAGTTACACCACATATCAAATAACTTGTTTTTATTCCTTAGCAAAAGTGATGCTTGACAGAGGAGCAGTGGATAAAATATTAGAAGAGAAGTAACCAAAAATTCTCTGGCTTTTTCTTTCTACTTTTACAAGAAGTAAAAATGGTGCTATTTTACAAAAAATAGATTAAAAAAATATATAGCCTGGAAAAAAAAAAAAAACAAAAACCCAAACCACTATAATCTTGATATATGCCAGTTAAAATTCATCTGATTCCCCCCACTTTCCCTCATAAATCAAAAGTGAATACACAGATCCCAGCGTTGAGGAGCAGGTGGTAAAACAGCATAAAAATCTCTTTTCTATACTTCCAGAGAGAAGTAATTTCATGTTGAAAAGAATGGGTCATTTTTACTGCTAGTTTAGCCACATGGCTCCCAGGTACCAATTTTGTGAAGTATTATCCCTTTTTACTGTGGGTCATTTGTTSCCTCTGCAGAGCTCCTTGAGCCCGACGGAACCGACGCTCACGGATTTTTCCAGTTATGCTTTTGAGCATATAATGATGATTGGGCAGGTTATCTTCCCTTTAATCTGCACAAGGCATGGCAGAGAATGCAAGAATTGTGTCCTCTGTAACATAAAATGCTTCCCCCATCCCAGCCCCTGAAAGAGGCACTGATACCCTGTAAATTGCCCATGTCCCACATTCCCCACATTGGCCAGCTGTAGCTGCTAAAACCAAACCCACCAGGCACAGGTAGCTCAGCAATAGATGTACATAGCTGGAGATTTGCTGTAGACAAGCTGATAGCCTGGGTTCACTTGAGAATAAGAGCCTTGTGCCTGAACAGCAGACCTCTTTCCCTTATTAACCTCCATACTTCTCCAGCTTCTGCCCMAATTACATAAAATGATCTGATTTTCTTTTTTATTTTAGTATCTGCTTTAAATCTTGAGGCAAGTGTCCCAAGTCAAAACTTAATGATATCAAGACCAGCAAGTCAAATACCCCTGAGAGCCAAGGGATGGAACCTGGGTGTCACTGAGCCACGGGTGTCACTGAGAGCCTGGACTAAGCAGTGACACAAGAGCCCTCATGCCACTGCCACAGAAGGCCCCTGGAGACAGCCCAAACCAGAGATCTCAGCTGCATTTAGACCTCCAGCTTTCCTGCACTTCTATTTATGAGAGCATGGGATGGCTGCTGAGACGTTTGCTGAGCTATGGCCAAGGCAGGGCTGTGCAATCCTGGGACCAAGGGCAGGTCTGAGAGTTAAATTCTTCTCACTCATGGAAGGTGAGGTTCAGCCCCCAGACACAGGAAGGGACAAGCATTGCGACAAAACACCCCAAGAGAGAGCAAAGCAAAGCAGTGCAAGGCTGGGCCAGCATTCTGATTCCATGATAGGCGTGTTCAATCACACAGCACTGGAGAGTTAAACAGTATTCAGGAGGCTGAGTGCACTGAATAGAAATTCATATCAAGTTCATTCTGCGGTATCAGACATGGTTTGTCACCACGCAAGGAAATGTATTTCAGCTACATGAAGGCTGATGCCTGATGTTTTTTAATAAAGTTGAGGACAGATTACAAACCTTTGCCTTCAGCCCCAGCAGTGGATGGATGCTATTTCCTTTGACATGCTGAATAACTTGCCTTTTTTGAAGTTACAATAAGATAATGTAAAAAGCTTTGAATACCATATRATGTGAAGTGGTAAGGTGTTAACTACAGCGTCTGAAAGAAAATACTGTTGGGTGTAAATGAGATAGGACACTAGGGAATAATAGACCAGCAGAATTATATCCAAAATGACYATGTGGTACCAGTCTAAAGGGAAGAGAAGACTGATGTTTTCTACTTTAATTATGGTTTCTTAGAAACTACTAACATTTTAATACAGTGCTCCTAGTTCCTATCTATGTGCTAGAAAAAAAAACAAACCCTTCCAGAGCTGCTAAACTGTGGTATTTTTGGGGTCCCCTGTCGTGGGGAGGAAATATTAATCTGACTCCATGTTCTTAGAAGGCTAATTTATTATTCCATGTTACTGTAATTATATTAAAGAATACTAYACTAAAACTATACTAAAGAGTAGAGAAAGGATACTTACAAAAGGCTTAACAAGATAATAATGAAAACTTGTGACTCTTTCCAGAGCCTCGACACAGCTGGCTGTGATTGGTCATTAAGTCAAAACAATTCACATGAAACCAATCAAACAATCACCTGTTGGATAAACAATCTCCAAACACATTCCAAAGCAGCAAGAAACAGGAGAAGCAAATGAGATAATGTTGTTTTCCTTTTTCTCTGAGGCTTCTCAGCTTCCCAGGAGAAGAATCCTGGGCAAGGGGATTTTTCAGAAAATATGATGGTGACACTAAACCAAGACCTGCTTTCTCCTGGCCAYGCTCCTGAGCCACCAGGTCTCTCCCCTCCCTGCTGGCCCAGCCCAAGGGCAGGCTGGCCCAGGCCCAGGACGGTGACACATCTCCCTCCTGCCTCGGGTGCAGCCAGCAGGGATGCTGCAGGGGTTCAGCTGCACGGCATGGGCAGCATCCTTCAGCACTCTGGAGCACCCTCCTTCTAAACAGTAGACATGGAAGATAAATGAGGATAAGCATCAGGAACCAGCTACTGGCCCAGTGAAGAGAGTGAAAGATTTTTGTCTCCAGGAAATTCGGAAGTTCACATCGGTTTTGGGATAAAGGCAGGAAGGTTGTAGGTATCACAGGAATTATATGACATAGTTACTGACAAAAGTCTACTAATCCCTTGAGGCAGCAAGTATTTTGAGATCTTTGGTATGAGTTATATCCAGTCTGTCTAAAACTCACACAGCTTAGAGGCACAGCTCCCTTATGGGGCATCTGTTTTGTTTTGGGTTTTTCCTTTTTACTGTTACACACGCTTTAATTTAATTCCTTAATTTCAGCCAGTGTTGATGCTCTCTTAAGAGAGCTTTTGAATACTGCAAAGAAAGACTTTGCAGAAGCAGCTTTCAAAAGCTGTTTAAAGGTCTTTGTCTATCTCAGTAGAGCTGGCATCCTCCCACCACAAAGCTTTCCAAACACAAACGTGTGCATGTTTATGGTGTCTCAGAAGAGGCATGTCAGCCTTCAGGGCTGGTTCCTCACAGCRCTGAGGAGGCTGTACAGCAGATGTAGGGAACTAAATCAAGCCAGTTGATCCCTGTGCAGTGTCATGGCTGTAAAATCCTCCACGAGGGACAATGTGGAAAGCAGTTGTGTTTGTGCATTCATCATGCATGCCATGACAAATGACAGTTTTATGGTTAAATGCACTTGAATGGAAGGTTAAGGTTCATCTCTCTCCTCTGCCCTAGACTTCATAYATCACCTCAGGTAAAACTAGGAGTCAAATAATACTTTAAACAGCAGATTTACTTTCCCCTGCCTTGTATTTTCAAGTGTGCAGTAGCAATTCTTCCCAAGCTTGTCTCTTTAGATTAGGCACGTCCGCCTGGAGCTTTGCTTGGGGCTTGGAGCAAGGGGAAGCCTCCAGTCAGGCAGGGCCCTGGCAGCTGTACTGAAAGCAAAACCAACAGCACAAAAAGCAGGCAGAACCTGAGCTGAGGCCAGCTCCAGTGAGCACTGTGTTGAGCTGTCCCTTTCTGGTGCTGAGCACTGCTATGGGTCAGATTTCAGCTGCAGAGTTCCTACAAGAAACCAGGGCCTTACATTATTTCAGAGTTGTATCAGAACTAAGATTTAATCAAGGCACTGACAGTTCCTAGAGCATTAGATAACAGACAGATTTGATTTTCTTGTTCAAATGTGTGAGTTTCAAAATACTCATAAATCTGTGAGAAGTAAGCACACATATTCTGTGCATGCAATGAGGAATGCAATGACCAATGAGTTTGTTAAGGCCTAATAAAYGAAACAGAAAAAACATTAAACCAAAATGCTTCTGTCATTCTTGTAAACCCAAAGGTAAGATTCTGTTATGGAACCATATGAACATTTATGAAACCYAATATGAACTTTTATGAAACCAGAAAGCAGTGAAAAGATGGGGATTTTTGCCAGCTGACCATTTAGCCCTTTGTCTCTCCTCTCCATTATATTTACACGTTAGGAACAAATGTATTTCKTAGGTGCAGAGGTTCATCAAATCCGTACTCAGTCATGTTTATACAGCCCTCAAAAAACTCAAGAGCTGTGCATGTWAAGTACATGAAGATTTCTAGGAAGAGTGACATTTCATGGAGCTGCACATTCCTCTGTGGATAAAATGAATTCTGGATTTATTTTTTCCAGCATGGTGAAGATAAGGTGGATGCTGGATAATGATTACACAGAGGCTGTGTATGTGTTGTGGGCATGATGGAAGCTGTAGAATGCAGAGATACTGCACATGATTTGTAGGTTGTGAAAAGGGAGTTTTGTGGAGTTTTGTACATTTTTTCCTGTGTACTAAAGGAAAGGATTTATTTAATAGGTGAGTATTCTTTAAATGGATAGCGTTGTGCCTTGAAAGTTCTATCTACTTAAATAGATTGAAACTGTGCTCTCTCCTTTGTAGCTGCCATCCAGAGAGATGTTTGAGAGGCCTTGTGTGTCCTGCACACACAACTGTCAGGCAGATGTTGCTGCTTTACTCCCAACAGTTAACCAAAAGCCACACTTCTCCACCAGTAACAGCAGCTACAGTTTGGAATATTGAATAGGGATCAGAGACAAAAACCACACTCCAGGAGAGCACAGCACTGTCTTCAACTAACAGTACTCACCACAAGAACAATAATAGAAGGTGTGTTAAATGGAGGTATCATTCTGGCAAAAGAAAAGTGTACTGGCTATAAAAGATTGTAAGAAACAATCTGGGCATTGATTATCTGTGGCACAAAGAGCTTAGAGGAGGAGAGAGTCCTGAGTCAGAATTTCCCCATTTATCTCTCTGCTGAATTCCCTTAGTAGAGCAATAGAAAATTCCTGGGTGGCTCATACCTCTCCTCAGCATGTGTTTCCATTTCTCCCTTTTTTTTTTTCTTTGTCTTGATTTGTGGGTTTTTTCTCCCTCTAATTTTTTCTTTATTCTCTATATCTGTTTTTATCTTCTCTCATGCCTTCATTCCTCTTTCTCCATCTCCTCTCTTGTACATTTATTTTCTTGTTGGCGGTTCTCTTACTCCCATTCCCAATGTATTTATTTTTCCAGGTATTTTCCTCTCTCCTGTTTTTTTTTCAGAGGTGCTGGAGATGCAGACAGTGCTGAAAACCTCTGGGCTGAGCTGCTCCTTGCTAGGAAGAAGGTGAAAAAAAGAGAGCAGGAGCAGCTGTCTGGATTGTGAACCTCTCACCTGCTCCTGATCAGCTGTTCCTGCAGCAGAGTGCCCTGGGGTGAGGAGTGGAGAATTCACTGGGCAAGGGGGCAGGATGTGAGAAGCTCACACGGAGGCCCAGGCCAGGTCCAAAGGCTTTTCACTGACATAAACTGTGAACTATCCACGAGGGGTCTCCTGGTAAAAGCAGGCAGTCGTTGCCAGGTTTGGGAATTTGGAGCATTTGGAACATTTTTTCAGACATGCTGCTCTTCAGGCTAATTATTCCACATTTTTCATCCAGAGATGAAGGTCACTGGATGCATTGAGCTATCATCCAGGGGCCTGGGGGCTTTGGAGTGACAATTGCCCATTATGAGCATCAGCTGTGATTCTTCCCAATTATGCTAAGAGATGTTAAGCCCTAAGAGAGACCTGAAGAACAAAACTTGCTGGATTGTAGGGGATTGTATCATTCAGAGGCTCTGACAGGATCAGCCATCAGGCAGGATTAATCAGCCAGAGCCCCTAGAAAACCCCTGCAAAGCAGAAATTGCCAACCAACTTCTCCTTCAGCCCATCAATATCCCTGAGGCTTTAAGAGCTATCCTGTTGTAATAAAAATGCAAAGCTATTACAGAAAAGATGCAAAATGCTGGAAGACATTTTTCCATTGAGACTAATAAAAGAGACAAAAAAAATAGTACTTCATTGGCCTTCAAGGCTTTTGGAAAAGCCATTTCTGTGGCTAGAGACAAGCAGTGAGAATGTGGCTGTGTATTTACACTGGTTCTGGTGTTAAAAAGCACCAGTGTGCTCAAGGTGGCCCTCAGACCAGGAGATCCCTTGTAATAATATCCCCTGGCTGCTGATAACTCTGGTGACAGGCTGTTACAGCAAGGGGTGAAGAAAAATCTTCAGTACACGGTTTGCTGATCTGCAGTGAAATGGTTAATTTTTGTGAGTTTCACTGCACATTCATTATGAGGAAATTTGACTGGAAATTTAATAGGATTATTTTGGGCTGTTGAGGTTAATGGTATTACCTGTTTGGCTTTTATAAAATCTCCATAATTTAGCAATATTTATCTAAGTCACCATAAAAGTATAGAAATTGATAGTAAAATTACAGACAGCTGGGTACAGGAGGAAATGAAACAAATTAAACCAAACTCATGCTCTTAGGAAAACACAAATGCCAAATTAAGTATGTTAKGCTAACAGTTTAACTAATCCAATTTAACACTAATAAAGGTACTTTAGACCCAAGTTCTGCTTGATTTTTCACATGAGTTTCCAGAGAAAAATATCAGTGGAGAGGCAGAGAGCTTGGGCCCAACAGGGATACCAAGGGAACGGGCAGCTTGGACACCTGTAACTTTCCATATTCATTTCACATATTCCTAATAGTTTTTCACTAAAGTATAGAGGCACAGGTTTTGTCCTGGAGAATTGCTAAGGGACAGCATTTATAATGGAGAAGTATATAGAGCAACAAATGGTTTTTGGTGCTTTGTTTGATTATTGTAATATTTCTAATTGGTCTCTGGTTTACACAGAGAGTTAGAGGCTATTTAACTCAGAGGCTTGCACCCCTGTCTCATGGCTGCATCTCTGTTGGAAACGGATGATTCAGAAAATTCTTTTTTTGTGACAAAGTCATTGTTTAGATAGGAGATCCGAGCTCAAGTTTTTGCCTTTTATTTGTCCCTTCATTTTCTTTGGAGATGGGCAAGCCAATTGAATAGAATACTTGCAGGTTTTACCTAGTGGTGCCACTTGGTGAATTCTATTCAATGGCTGCTCAGACAAAGTGCAATGCATACAAATCTTCCATTCACACAATTGAAAGAAAGAAAGAATTGAAAGAAAAGGAAATTTCTTTTCAAGGTTTGAGAGCTTTGTTTCACAGTACAGTACACACGTATAGTATGTGGCCAGGAAACAAAAGTCAAAATATGAGACTAGAAAAAGAATATAAAAGAGAATTGTTACATGGCATACATCAAAAGATGTCAACAGCTGTTCCAAAAAGAAAAATAACTGAATATGACTATCACCCACAAAGGATGATGATGCTGCATCTTCCCTGTAAGATGCAATTCCCAAAAATCCTTTACTCTTTTTGTCCCATGTAAATGTTTCATGCTTTTTTCTGTATTTTCATGTAGCTATGACACCCTTCATCTCTTCCTGTTTACATCTCCAATGAGTACCTGAAATTTTATAAATGTAAAAGATCTCTTTGGATTGCTGCTAGAAGAATGCCCTCACAGGAAGGCCTGCAAGAAAAGGAAGCTCATAGAAAAGGTGCTTCATACAGAGGCCCACAATGATTGTCAGTGTGAGAAACCATTCCAGTATTCCCCTTTGTACATGTAATTTCACAGACATCAGTAGAGCAGGTCACTCAAGATGTGTTCATGAAGATTTCACTGCAAGCACCTTTGATTCAGAGCCTCCTGAGTGCAGGTCTCCTGAGCACTTCTGATTTACAATTGGCAGATTTACAACTGAGAAAAGTTGCATGTGTTGACTTGGTGGGGGAAAGAAAACCCCAAACAAAACCATATATTTATATTGCTGCATAAATGTTAATAAAAATATGTTCAACTCTAAAGCTATGACACTTGCAGAATTCCTAGGGTGCAATAGCACAAGGAAAAGAGTAGTGATACTTATTTGTGGGGACATTTATTATTTCCTATCACAAGATTGTACATCCAGGGCTCATTCCATGGCGGAATTCCTAGAGACAAAGATGAATTTTCTCTAATTTAGACTAAATTGAAAAAAAAATTTAAAATCAGGATAAATTTAAGATTAAGGAAAAAATTTATTCCTTGTCACTGTTTGTTTATTTTAAGAACTCCTTTATCAAGTGATTTGATACACTTCATGATTTTGAAGAAGGAATAGCAATACAGTCATTGCCTAGACCTGAGCCTAGGAAAATATTACCTGTCACTGTCATATTTTCTGAAAAATCCCCTTGCCCAGTTCTTCTCCTGGGAAGCTGAGAAGCCTCTGAGAAAAATGAAAACAATAATTATCCAATTGCTTCTCCTGTGTTTTGCTGCTTTGGAATGTGGTTGGAGATTGTTTCTCCAACAGGTGATTGATTGGTTTCATGTGAATTGTTTTGACTTAATGACCAATCACCATCAGCTGTGTCAGGACTCAAGTTTTCATTATCATTCTTTGTAACCTTCTGTCTGTATCCTTTCTATTCTTTAGTACAGTTTTAGTAGAGCATTCTTTAATATAATATAGGTACATAAAATAATAAGTTAGCTTTCTAAGAACATGAAGTCAGATTCATCAATTCCTCCTTTGTCCTGGGGACCCCAAAACTACCACGATTACCTAAATGCTGGCAAGTGCTGCAGAGCTGGGTCTGTGGGACTTCCCTGGCTGGTGCCAGGCTGGGAGAGAACCTTCTCTTCTCCTCCTCCTGCTGGAATTTGAGCGGTGAGAAGAAGGAAGGGTAAGAGAGGAAAGTTCATGTCTGGAAGGAAGGCACTCATTAAGTTCAAATGGTCCTGGCAGATGCAGAAAGCGTTCATTGACCAGACAAAGGGATGATGGAAAGTACAGAGASTGAAATGCAAAGCCAGGAAAGAGGAAACCTGTGTTGGCACTCCAGCTCCTACTGCCCTTGTAGCACTGCAAATCCCTGTGTTTTGGTTTCCAGCAGTGAGCAGGGCACACAAACTGAGCCTCTTTCAGATAAGTTAAACTGAAAGGTGTGCTCAGCTTGCTCCCCACAGGATCAGCCCAGGAGCTGCCCAAAGCACAATCTAAATGTGCACAGGGTGGATTCCAACCTATCATGCTCAGAGCTGCCCCTTTGGGCTGCATTCCTTTGCTAACATCAGCACAGCCCCAGGGATTTCTTGGGATACAGGAATGGGAGGGTGCTCAAGGTCAACAGTCTGGGACTTTGCTGACTCAGAAACCTGGAAGGGTAATGTCTGGTGAAGCATCAAAATAACCACACAAAGGCTTGATGCCTCTTCAGCCAGTGGGAAAGGATAAAATGTAGTAAAGGAACTGGAGTGAAAGAAAAGTGCTGGTGGCCTGGCACAACAGTGAAAAGGGAGAGGGAGGGGAGGGCTGAAACCAAAAAGAACTCAGACATTGTAGCACGAAACTGTGCTTATGTTTTACATCACAATAAGTGTTTTATTAAACATTTCCTTTTATGCCAAAGCAAAATATCATCTCTCTCCAAAAGCTCTTGCCTTGTAATGGGGTCTGTTTAAAGTATTTTTGAAATAATGCTGAAAATGCTTGAGGTTTCCCTGTGACCAAATTAAAGGGCAAGGAGTTAGACTCATGGTCTACTAGAATGCTGGCTAGCATGCACATTTTATCACAGATGTTTTAATAAAATGGATTTCTGAGTCATTATCTAATGACTTGCTTTTTCAATCATGATAGGTCCCAGGTTTGTAATGWGCTCCTAAGGGTTAAACAGAAAATAAATATTCCAGTTCTTACCTGCCGCACTTCCAGT
Organism: Cardinalis cardinalis; assembly: GCA_014549065.1. Lineage (NCBI taxonomy): Eukaryota > Metazoa > Chordata > Aves > Passeriformes > Cardinalidae > Cardinalis > Cardinalis cardinalis. The sequence goes on from JACDOX010000017.1 coordinate 3,155,251, forward strand.
TTTGGTTGGAAGCAGTAAATAGTCTCATGGATGCATCTGATTTGATTTGCATTGCTGAGAAAGTAAATCCTACAAGAGAGAAAGTTAAGCAAAAAAGATGTGCTACTTTCTTTTTGTTCAGTCAATGTTATTCCATTTTGGATGAGAACATAGTGTGCTATATCTTCAATTTAACTGCCTTCCTCAGTTTCTCTGCTCCCAGATATTTTCATCCAAGGTCCTAAAAGTGGTTACAAGTCTGCAATGTCATGCCTGAATATTACTTGACTGAGCAATGGGATAATGGGATACCTCCCCCATTTCTTGGAATGAACAAGGAAACCAATTCGCTTACAAGCACCAGCTGAGATAAAATAGAGCAAGTTGGACAGCACCCAAGCAGGGGTGCACAGGAGCAGGAGGTGCAGCACCAAGCACATCAGGAGGACAGCTGTGTTTGGGAGGTTTTGCTCAAGCAGCTGACAAGTTAAAGGTTGCAGGACACTGGATGGAGATAAACTGAGACTGAAGAGTAGATTCTTCTGTGTTCAGCATCCAGTAAAGCATGCCAGATGCTGGAGAGCTGCTTTGGTCACTGGYGATTCCAGGAGAGCCCTAACTCTGCCAAGGCAGAGCTCAGCCTGGCCCCAGCAGGCTGTGGCTGATCCCAGGCTGCAGAGCTACACTGCTGCTGAGGGACGAGCAGGGGCACTTGGGACACAGCAGGGCCCCAAAGAGTGACACCCCCATGGTTCACTGTCTGGAGACAGCTCCATCCTTCACATCCCATCAGCCTCTTACTGCCTTTCAATAAAGGCAGTAAAGAAGAAAGCCATGGCTCCTTAGTCTTTGCATTACTACTGGTAATGGTGCAAATGGAAAGGATTTCTTTACATAAATATGATATTTTCTGAAAAGTTCCCAAAAAATCAAGTGTTCTGCACACAAGAGCAACTGAACTCACATTTTGCTCTCATGGCCAATTTTTAGAGCCTCCCAGACAGGCAGATTTCTAGCAAGGACTGGATTTGCATAGCCAGATTTCTAGCAAGGACTGGATAAGAATTTGCATAGCCAGATTTCAAAACATTTTTTAAGCACTTTGATGCCAGCCTTTCTAGCAAGGACTGGATAAGAATTTGCATAGCCAGATTTCAAAACATTTTTTAAGCACTTTGATGCCAGCCATTAGGGACTGGTTTCCACCGCCTCCCCTTTTCCCACAGAAATATGGCTTTGCACCTCACAGTCCCAGCTGCTGTGCTGGGGACCTTGCACTGTGCTCAGCTGCCTGCCTGGTGCAAGTTTGGGAAGAGAGGCACTGCTTTGCTGAACAGCAGTGGGGAAAGCTCCCCTCCCAGGAGGATTCAYGATGGGAAACCCTCACTGCAGGACATCTCAGTAGATCTGTACCCCAGTCAAAACCCAGGCTTAGTTACTGTTATGTTGCAATACATGTGCAAGGAATTAATATAAGAAAATATTATACAAGCAAAATAAAGAAAAAGAGAAACTTACCAAAAATATGGAGGCAATATTTATGTGACTTGTCATCCTAAAACTGTATGAGTGCTGGGCCCACCAGAACCCTGGAAAAATCAAGAGAAATRACATCATTAGTGTTTGTTTACCAAACAGTTTAGATTTATCCAGTTACAGGGATTTTTTTCCTTTTTCATAAAGAGCACATTAAGGGAGGAGCACATTCACAGTGTGCTGTTGTARCATTCACACTAATGGGGCAAAGGAAGCTACAGTAAATTGATTAGGGAATTCACCATTCAGTGCTTCCCTCAAGTGTTGCATCCATCTTTTACTGATTAATAATGAAGCATTAATGAAAATGTTTCTGTGTCTCCATGCTCCCACCAATTAAATGTGGTGCAGAAAAAAAACCCAAACATACAGCCTTTGGAAATTTTTATTTGTCTCACTTGCCAGACAAGCAGTCGAGTAATTCTTTACTGGGAATATTGGTAAAACAAGATCTGCATTTAGGGGTTTCAGACTGGTAAAGATGGATTCTTAAGCTGACATTTAAGAATCACTGACTCTCAAATACCACATTAGCAATCAAGAAATCAACAATGTTTAGAAGAAATATAATTAGCTCAGCATGCTCTGCTTGAAACCAACACTGTAGCTATCAGCTGCGCCTAGTGCCAGAAGAAGAGAAATAGGGGATTTTTTTTCCATTGAAATACATTCTATTTTACTTTATTAAGGTCATGAGAGCTTGAGACATTAATATTTCTGAGAAACTGCTGGAGCCAGCTTAGATCAGGGTGGATTTTTCTCCATTAACTGAGCGAATTCTGGGAAAGCAATCTGTCTTTCTCTTGCTTGGTCTGTACTAAATGCATTGCCATGACACTGGSTGAGACAGCCAGGCAGGATGTATGTGGGGTTATTAATGTGTTTTCATTTCATTTATGTACAGAAGTTACTGAGATTGTGTTTGAGACCTAATTGCATTAGGCTTTATCTAAATTGACCTTATTCTAGACTTAAGTGGGGAGGATGTCAAGCAAACAGGCCACCAAAGAAAGCCAGAATTTCTGGCTACAGATGGCAAAGCTCACAGGTAGGGAGAGAGGAGTAGCTGGAATCAAAGCAGTAATTATTTACTCAAAGCCAGTCAACACTGGTAGGGCTTTAATGTGACCACTGCTTTGAAACTTGGAGTGTATGGTGGTCTCAGATCACTGCAGGATTGGAAGCTGCCACCCTTCCTGGATTTCTTAGCAAAGAAAGTGTGGATTAAATCCTGACTGTGTTTGGGCATTGAACTGGACACACAAAGCTGATTGCTCCAGTAGACAATGTAGGATGACCATTAGCTCCAACTGTGCCTCTTCAAGCAAAGAGGGGCTTTAAGTTCCTCACTGTCTATCACTTTAGCACTTCTCACAAATATCTTTAGTGCATTTGGAACTGGAGAATGAGCTGAAGCATGAAATCACACTTCCTTAACTTACTCAGTGCCAACACCACACTTTTCTCAGTGGGGAATAAGAAGGAAGTAGCACCCTTCATGCCCTTGGACCTCCCCAGCACTAAAGGCTGTGTCCCTGCAAAATCCACGGGGTGCAGTTCCCCAGGGCAAACAGGTCACCCATCACTTGCTGACAAAGCCCACTTCAGCCAACAGGCACTGAGAGAGTGAGAAACCTCCTGATAAAAATTTCATGGGACCACAGACTGACAAAGAGTTTTCTAAAACAGGCAAGAAATATGAAAAGCTCTGGGTTGGAGAAGAGTGACAGATACAGGAAATGTGCATTTTTAGGAGAAGGGCAGGGACAGAAGTTGCAGTGAGTGCTGTGGTGCTCTTAGACTGAGAGCCAGTGTTCCTGGGTGCCCTGGTCAGATAAATAGCAATGCATTAGTTTTAAAACTCTGCTCAGAAATGTCACCTTCATCTCCATTGATCTCTATTACCAAACAGGTCCTTCACTGTCACTTGTGACAAAAGGCATTAGTCAATGAAAAGCTCTAAATAACTTCAGGAAGACAAGAAAGCTCTTGTCTCTTAGCCACACAAAATAACATTAGAAAAAAAGGCTAAGAAAGTAGGGCACTGAAAAAAAGCATCTTGTACTGAAACTAAAAATTGAAATATTCTATTCTAATCCTGTCACATTTATCAAAAATATTTGGTGATAGGGTTATTTTTCTCTCCTCTAGAAAGGATGTTTCTGTCAATGAGGAAATAGCCTAGTGAAATGTTCTTAATATTTAATCCCCACACTACACCAACTGCTACACCAACCAGGACAGCTGGTACCACAAATCTACTACAAGACTGAAAGTTATCCAAGATGTTCCAAGGCTGAAGCTGCATTTGAACCACTGAGACCATCCAGGCTACTTCAGCATCTCTCCACACTGTGTGTCTCTGTCCCCTCTCACTGACACACAAGTACCACTGTCCCTGGCATCTCTGCTGCTGCAGGACAAGACATTCCCCCAGCAGGTAACCAGCAGGATGTGCTGCTCCTCTGTGTGCTCATGGACACCCCTGATCTTAGGATAAGCAGCTCTCTGGCTTGTGCCTCAAGCTGCATGTGCTTCCCCACTTCAAACACAAACATGCATCCACCATTCATGGAGCAGACAAAAATTGTATTTTGGGTGAGACCGGGTCAAAGGCTTGCTCACAAATCACARCCTGGAGCCCTGAGCTTGGGAAATGCATCAGTGGTGTTTAAGCACAGTGGTGTTAAACTGCTCACAGCGAGGCAGTGGGCACTGYTTAAATTTATCCCAATTGCAAAGTTAGTGCTCTGTTTTCCTGCCCTAATAGCTGCCATATATTAGCTCYCTGAGCAACAGACTTGCTGCTCAAGGTAGTCAGCTTTGTGCTTGGTGCTCAGTGCAACAAGCACTGCCAGCAGAACCAGGCTGAGTGAGCTGTGCCGTCCAAGCCCTTTTGCCCCTCTGCCYGCAGTCAGCCTCCCCCAGGCTGTGCTCCCCCAGCCCCATTAGCTGTGGGCTACCTGTCTGCCATTGTGCAGGCCATGCCACCACTTGGGGCCATATAAAACTTGGTTTTAGCAGAGCAGTTGTCTGTGAGGACAGGTAGGCRGGTTTAGGCAATGATTTGGAAAGCTGGTTGCAGCAATTCCTGTGTTCATTTTTGATAGGCACAGCTGAATTGGAAAAAAAAAAAAAACAAAAAATAAACCAAACCAAAAAAACAGTCAATCACTTTTGGAGACAATTTTGTCATTGCTTTAGGTGTGTGTGATGAGCTGAGAGCAATGGCCCTGCTGTAACCACTAAGATATCCATGAACTGCCATCACATCCATCTGTCAGAGCTCGGTGTTCCAGAAGCTGTCACCAGAGAGGAGTTCCCAGGGAAATGATGTTTCTCTGCTCTTCCCTTAAATCTTAAGCTGGAGGCAGACAAAGGTGGCTGTAAATCCCCCTGGTGCAGTCCCATCAGAGGGACATCTCCATCCCCAGCTCCACAGGCTGAGGCACAGTTCAGAGCAATCCTTCCTGTGCCCCAGACTGGTTTGCTCTGCTGGCACATCCTTCACAGCAAAGAGAAATAGAACAAGAAGAAGATGTTTTGAGGGAGGGTGTGCCTGTGCTGGCTCCACATCACCCAGTGGGACACAAAGGGAAGGTCTGGGCTCCCTGAGGCTCCCCAGAGTCACCACTCTGCCCTACAGCTTTTCTTAGATCACTCCTGTGCCCCAATACTCTGCAGCATAAGTGTTGAACTACAGCTTTTGTTCCTTGTTTTCCATAAATATTGCAGTAATTAGCTGAATTTAATTACAGTTATCATGAAATAACAAGCATTAATCAGATTCTAGTAGCAGCTGTATTTTGCTCTTTTGAAAGCAAGAAACTATTTTAAAACTATTTCATTAAAAGCATAAAATTATTTTTAAATCAAAGCAAAAAGCATTCTATATATAGAGTGGCATTATCCCAGTGCACACAAACACCTCAAAATAAAAATAAAAAGGCTATCTTGCTGGGATGAAGAACCTCTTACAGGGACAAAATCTAAWGAAACATTTATCTGGATAGTGCACTGGACCCAAAAGGCACACAGAGAGAACAACATAAAATACAACAGTTTTCTCATCTCTTCTATTTAGGTTGCTGACATGTACTTTCTGTAGAGATGCCCATCTAATTACAGCATCATAAAGTTCTCTAAATGTGCATAAATTGCTCTAATTCACACATCAGCTCCTCCTTTGCATCGCAAGAAACATGTCAGTGCAGTGTGGATCAAGCCCTTTAGAGATAAAAAGCAGTTTGCTTTCGAGATCCTCTGCTCATCAGCTTCCCATTTGCCCTCCTCCTCGTGTAATGTGGGATCCACCTGGGATCAGGCAGAAAAGCTCAAAGGGCTGTGGGAGGTTCCCACCTGCAGAGCCCTGGCGATGGTGGGCAGGACAAGGTGTCCCCAGGGAAGTGCCTGCACATGATCACACTCAGCATGGTTGGCTGCCTGTCTCCTGCACAGCTTGCACCTCTGGGGTCTCCTGGGAGGTTTTGGTACACATTAAATTACAGATGTGTGAATGAGTCCTGGTTTAGGCTCAAAATTAGGATACTGCAAACTGCACAGCATGTGGAGCATCAGCTATTCRTTGTTGGGACAAGGTCCTAACAATCCTAACAAGAGTTAGGATTTAGATCCCRTTTTTGCCTTCTAAAACTCATTAGCTCATGTTAAACAAGCACCCATTCCAAGCTGAAGGTACCATTGTTATGATGCAACTATTGCTACTTATGATTAGAAAACGTGCCAAGCAGTGATGCAGTTCCAGAAGGATGTGTAATGTCCTGCAGTGACCTGGGCAGCTCCATCCAGAGGGATGTGCAATGTCCTGCAAGGACCTGGGCAGCTCCATCCAGAAGGATGTGCAGTGTCCTGCAGTGACCTGGGCAGCTCCACCACAGGCAGACAGAACACATGGTCACTGCACCCTACACAAAACCCCAACCGAATTCACTGAATTCACAGAATCACTGGGTTGGAAGAGACCTCCGAGATCATTGAGTCCAGCCCAGCCCCAACACCTCAACTACACCCTGGCTCCCAGTGCCACATCCAGGCTTTTTTTAAACACACCCAGGGATGGTGACTCCACCACCTTCCTGAGCAGACCATTCAAGAATTTTATCACTCTTTACATGAAAAACCCTTTCCTACTATCCAATCTAATAYTGGGTGCTCCTCACTCATGGAACAGCCCCACTGAGCACAGCAGCCCCCAGGACCTCCCTCTGTGCCCTCCCAGGACAGCCCATCCCTCTGTCCACAGGCTCACACCASAGGATTGCAGGGGCATTTTAACAACTCATTGATTCCCCTGCACGCTGAAGTGTCCCATAAAATGTGTCAAGGCATGGCTGCAGTGCTTTATGGACAAGCAGYCTGGAGCAGGAGGCCAGGGAAAGTTACAGCTTTGCATAACTCTGAAGCTGTAAAACAGCTTACACAGATTGCTGTTTGAACACTGGTACTTCTCACTCTCATCCTGCCTTTGAAACCAATSCTGCTGCTTCCTAGAGCTTCTCAGCAGAAGCATGCCAAGTTGTAACATATTTCATAAGTGCAGAGATATTAAAATGTGAAGTATCAAGTCCCTTCTTATCCCAGGTGAAGAAACTTCCTGTGATTCTTCACTACAATGACACAGAAAGAGAAATACTTATCATTATCAGACGAATACCTTGAAGCAACATAAGCAATATAAACTCCCTTCTTCCCCTTCCAAGTTAGAAGTTAAAGTTTAAATCATACTTTAGGAGCTCATATAATATATTTATTCCTCCAGGCCACACACTTGTGTTAATAGTTTTCCATTTCTAACTCCTGACACACTGTGGAGAGCACTTTGCACTGGTTATTTCCTCCCTTTTTTGACAAATGAGCCCACTCCTCAAAGATAAGTTTGAGACACAGCCCTGTCTTCCCAAAACCCAGTTATTAGCTTCCATACATACTTCTCAGAGACTACTAAATAACACAATTTTTGGGGGATACACAAGTACTTACTGGGGACACAGGTGGCCTGGGCAAGTAGCAGAAAGCACATGCAAGAAAACCTACACAGATTKGGGGGKTGGGACTAGGTCGTCTCTAAGGTCCCTTCCAACCCAAGACATTTTATCATTCCAGGATTCCCTTCTGTGATTCCACCAGGAGGCCAGGGAACCTGCCTGCATTGAATCACATTTACATATGGAAAGGGGACATAAAATATCTCTGACTTTGGAGGTAAGATAGGAAGGAGGTATACACACCCTTATACACACACACATATATATATCCATCCTATATGCACACACCAGCAGCCTTCTCCACCCTGTGCTCCCCTCTCTCCTTGCCACAAACAGACCCCGGCCTTCCCTCCCTTCCATCACAGAAGGAAATAAACATCACAAATACTTACTGGGGACACAGGTGGCTTGGGCAAGTAACAGAAAGCACATGCAAGAAAACCTACACAGATTTGGGGGGTGGGACTGGGTGATCTTTAAGGTCCCTTCCAACCCAGGATATTCTGATTCCAGGATTCCATTCTGTGATTCCACCAGGAGGCCAGGGAATCTGCCTGCATTGAATCACGTTTACATATGAAAAGGGGACATAAAATATTTCTGACTTTGGAGGCAAGAAGGGAAGGATGTATACACACCCTTATATACAGACACACACTCAAATATGTGTATATATATCCATCCTATATGCACACAGCAGCAGCCTCCTCCACGCTGTGCTCCCCTCTCTCCTTGCCACGAGCAGACCCCTGCCTTCCCTCCCTTCCAWCACAGAAGGCCTGATCCAGGGCCCAGTCCAAAGCCTTCAGAGCCTGAGGAGTTCAGACAAGTGTAATGGTGAGGGCGAGATGCTAAAGGAGAGCTACCCAAAAATACACCTGCCTTCTGATGCAAGTCCCACTGCCTCCTGTTCTTCTTGGATGGCTCCCCATGCAAATTCGCACGAGCAAAGCCTTATTTAGCAATTAGATAAATCTCAATTGTTACTGCAGATTGAAGTGACTCCTCTGAATTCTAAAAACAGTGCCTGGGACTTTGATTTTAAAATGTCCTGTGGTGGGTAAACAGAGAGATGGAATAGKTCCTTGGATGAATGAGTGCTGACAGCCTTCAAAAACAAAAAAAGTCCACATCAAGCTTTGGTTTTTGAGCCTGCTGTGCATCAGAACATTAACCTACTTTGGGCAAAGTTTGCTAAGCAAGCAGCAGAGGCAGCAAGCAGGGCAAGCTAAGGGGAGCTGCATGTAACTCCTTTCTCGTGCCTTCAGAGCTGCAAGGTCTGGACACAAGGAGAAAAACCCAACTGAAAATCTGGCTGCCATCCAAAAGTTTAATGCCTTTGAAAGAGCCCTGTGGTGAAGATCAAAGTACTAAATATTTCGGTATTTTCCCATCTGTTTGGAAAAAAGGAAAAGGCTGACTTCAGTTATATTTAGCGGTCAAAAATTGAGACATTTAATCTGYGTGTGAATTTTGGTATTGGTGACTSTAGAAATCTCCCCCACRTTATTTGCAGGGGCTTACAGACCAGTTYGTCTCTATGATGAGGTATCAAAAATTATTACTTACTCAAATGTGCAATCACTGCTGAGAATGGCACTGCTGACATTTCCTAACTATTGGAAGGGATAAATGAGTGTGGACCCCAAAARATGCTGAGCATTTTTATCATGACAAAAGAAAAGCATTGGACTGTAAAGTGGAAAACAGTTTYTGAGACATAATTCTCCTGGAAAAATGCTTTCTTTTATGGATAATTTTTTTACAACTCTGTAATAAATGCTTCAAAAAAGGACTTTCCAACTGCATCTGAAAAAACCTTTMTGCCCCTCTAACACAACTCCATTGACTTCTCATTTGTAGTTTGCCTCTTCATGCTAATTACCATGTGCCCTTTAATTATGGGAACAAATTCTTGCAGGGGATGCAATTAAAGATGKAAAAAATACTTCCACCTAGGTTTCCTTTTTCCCTCATAGAGTTTCTAAGTTTCTGGCATTTGATTTTTAAGAAAGCTTTTAAGTCTGACTGTGTGGCACCATAACTTACAGAGCAGGAGTCTCTCTCATATCCTAAATAGCAGCTGATAAATTTCAAAGGCTTCTCTCTGAATAAACWTCTAAAACTCTGGATAGTTATTGAGCTCACACAGGCTCCTTGTCTCTGGAAAGCAGAGAGCTGTGTGTGCAGACAAATTGTGTCACAGTCTGTCCAGCAGCTGAACCTCAGGCTGCTGATTTTACACAGGTGAGAATTCACGGAAGGAATTTTGATATTTCTATTTCTGAAAACTAAGATGTGTGCAGAACCAGAGCACAGAACACCTCTTGACTTTTACCTAACAACTCTGAAGCCCCTGAAAGCCTTGCTTTTTGTTAGGAGCAGTAGTCAGATATAGATGCTGATCGCTTTTCATTTAGCCCACTCAACTGAAAACAAGYCCAAATATTCTGCACTAAGCTTTGTCTCTGCTTGAAGCCTAGAAGATGACATTTCTATTTAGGGCATACACAATTTAAAGAAGTGCAGTGATGAAAAGGAACAAAACAAAACTCAGAACTGAAGTGTTCTTTGCAAAAACTCTGTCCTTATAATTTTAGGCTAAGGTTTAAGAAGGGATACATTAAGGGTTGAGGAGGAATGATGGACCATAAATTATTCTGAAGCTTCTGGGGAGGAAATCAGTGTCATTTCCTGGACAGAGGCTGAAATAAATGAAAAGGGAGCTGCTGGATCCATGTGCAAAGCACTGTGCAGATGCTGAGCTCKGCATCCTGTCCCTGCCTGGCTGTGTGGGAATATACGCCCTGAGTTAGTGCTGCCACAAAGTCCTTGGCAGGATCCCACCATCTGTGGGAGAGGGATTTTCTGTTCCTTTTTTTGCTTCCCTCTGACATCTGTGGACATTAAATCTCAAACACCTTGGGCTTTTTTGGGAGCCAAACAAACAAGTGCACATTGGTGTGCAGGATGCCTCTGCCCTGCAGTGTGCAGTGCCCAACACCTGATGACACTTCTGGTTGGAGATGTGAGAGAAAAGGCTGCTTTGTACTTGGTTGCTGCTTAGAGCTAAACCAAAATAATAGTGGACTCTTATTTTTCTGTTTATAAAGTGACTGAGACACCAGAAGTGTTTTCAGATCATCGGCTGGAAAGGTGCTTTTTGGAGATGGGTTTCCATCCTGCTTTGCACAGCACTCAGYGAAACGTTCCCCAACCCCCTCACTKCAATGACTGGATGTTTGACAGAGAGAAGTGATTCTGAAAGAGAAAAAAACCCACCCTAATGAATGTTAAATGAGCAACACTGTGGTGACTTTAGCAAAAAGGCACACAATCACTGTGAAAAATAATCCAGAATAATGGTGTTTGTGAAATCACTTGTCCCATAGTGTGGGGAAGTACTCAGAGAGAGTCAGACTTTCCCTGGAAACTAAGTTTAATTCCACTTAAGGTTTCCATCTTTAATTGCTGCCTCAGGGGTAAATGTTGTCCTGACTTGGGAGAGAACTGCAGGTACCAAAAGCAGATCTGAACAGAAATTTCAAACACTAGAGGGTTTCTTTTCTCCATTTTTCCAGAATGCACTCTCTTTTTGAATCGGAATGTCTTTCTGGGGGTAAAAAAAACCAACAAAAAAACCCAAAAAAACCAAAAAGCCCCATTATTTTGTGATGATTCTTATAAAATCATAAATTSTCATAAAATTTTGTTGTTTAACAAAAAAAAAAGATTAAAAATGAATGGAGAAGATGGGGAGGCTTTTAAAATGTTTAAAGGAAGACCCTTTTTCAAACACAACTGAATAGGAAGAAAAACAACAGGGAGGCAGGAAGAGATAAGGACAAAATCTCTGGACTGTTCAATCTTTGTGGGAGGTTGTAATTATTCTGCTGTACGTGGGAAGAACAATGGGACACAGGGAAACCACACAGATAAATCCTGCAACTTTCCCCTGTGCAGGGAGGAGCTGCTGCAGCCAGGCTGGGCTGCTGGGGAGCACATTTGCAGGGGTGCACAAGTTCATCATCCCAGTTTTCCWAGAAGATTATCACCAAGGGACAAAGCAGAAGTTGTTCCCTAAGGAATTTCCCTAAGGAAGGGTGTTCAGGGCTGGTAGTTCAGGTCAGGAGGAGCTGTGCACTCCTCAGAGCTCAGGGGRCCAAGGATGGAGGTGGCCTCTATCCCAGCATTCCCATTTTCATGTGGTGCTCTAAAAGAAAATGACTTTTGGCCTCACCAAGAGAGAACTCAAATTCAAACCACACAGAGTTGAGTTCACCCATCAAGGGCATACAGATCTGAAATTTTTCCCTCCTTGGCCTTGAAAATTAATCTGACTCTGCTCTCTGGTCAGCCTCCTGAAAATGCCTTGCTCACACCRCGCTACACACAGAGGCTTCATGCAAGATCAGGATTGAAGCCAGCAGTTCCTCTCCAAGTAGCACCTCACCAGGCTTTGCAAATCTCTTCCAGAGGATGTTTTCCTGTTGAATTCCAAGGCCCAGAGCAGCAGCAATAGTGAGGTTGCTGCTGTGCTCACCAAGGACTCCCCATGCAGGGGACAGTGATCATCACCTGTGGCCTTCACAATCTCTGAAAAAATCCCTTCACCCAGGATTTTTTCTCCTGGGAAGCTGAGAGGCCTCRGAGAAAAGGAAACCAATTCTTATCTCATTCGCTTCTCCTGTGTGGTGCTCACATGTGGAATATGTTTRGAGATTGGTCACCCACAGGTGATTGTTTCATTGGATTCTGGTGTGGGTTGTTTTCACTCATCRGCCARTTGGGGCCAAGCTGTGTCGGGACTGTGGAAAGAGTCATGAGTTTTCATTATTATCTCTTTAGCATTGAGTAAGTATCATTTCTGAATTCTTTACTACAGCATAGTATTCTTTAATAGAACACAGTATAATAAAGTAATAAATTACCTTTCTGAGAACATCGAGTCAGATGCATCRTTCCTGCCTTTGTCAGGGGTGCCCGAGCATTTACAATAATCACCCTTGGGCTGCTGCTAAGCACATTTTGGATTCTTTACGTGTGTCTCCATCCTTTCTGCTGAGCTAAGAGGTGAAGGCTCAAACCACAGCTTSTATGGAGTGGGATTCCATGCAGGAATGGGATTCCTTCCCCATACACYTCCCCAGGGCTTGGGGAAAGGCTGAGCTCCTGTGCTGGCTCACTCCTGCCTCCCCGAGTTATTTGGGGAAGACAGAGGACATTYTTAATGAGAGAATCAGGGAAGTTGCTTTTATTCTTTATGATCTTTATWTAATGATTTTACTTCAGAGGAGTGGAAGACGGATGGCTTGGGAAGGTAAACGGTGGCTCAGAAAGACATAGGAAAGGAAGCAAACACGTGAATTAATTCGATCAATAAATGCATGTTTCTAGCCAGTTTACACTTAATGAAATGGGAAATCACAAAGAAAAAACAAAACCAACCAAAAAAAACCCAACCAAACAGAAAAAAAATCTAAGTTGACTGAATTCATTGCACTCCCCTCACTGAAGTTTTTGGAAAAAAAATAATTGACAGAAAACAAAAATTCATTAAAATATATCATCTTGAGCAGTTATGAAAAGGTTTGCAAGTTATGCAAAKTCTGGTTAATTCATTGCTTTAAAATACCTTTCTAAACTGCAAAAAGTGATTTGGATTCTTTCCAGTGTAACCTTTACTGCTTGACCTCATCTAGAAATACATACTTCAGTATTTCTGGTTAAATGAAAACCTGTATGGGGGAAATTTGGGAGGTGAAGGAGGGGTTATTGCAAGTAATCCTGGGGTAAAGACTGGCAGGTGTTAAAGCCCTCCCATGTGTTTTATATGCTGTTTTCTGGATCAGAAGCAGCAGTTAAAAAACCCCATCAGCACAGTAGCTTTTAATTATAACAGAAAAATATAATTCTTCTTCTTCTGTAAACAGCATATTGGGTTCCTTTCCACCATTTAGTTTTATCTAAGAAGACAGCAGAAAAGAGAAGCACAGTATTTTCAGATGTCTACATGCACATGTCAACATTTCAGAAGTTCTTTTGATTTCTGATTAAGTAGATAGCTTTTATTTTCAAGTATTACTGTTCCAATAACAATGGTTTTTTTTTTAAAAAATAGTGTTTCTAAAAAGCTCAATTGTGCTTTCACAGCAGAGATGAACAAAAATGACCTTTAGAAGTTGAAAGTTAAGGAAATGTGTCAAGTTTCTGTCTGAGGATATAACCATTCTCATTTCTCCTCTCTCCCCACTGAGAGCAAGTCCCACCCTACAAAGCATGGTGAAGTGTGTTTAACCCTGGTAAACAGAGGATGCAAGAGAGTAAAACTCARATGGGGGTTGGTTTATGGCTTTTGGAGCTCATGACAGGCTAATGACAGCCTGTGATTGGTTTCTGGGGACAGCAACTGTAACTCACACCATACCTGCGCTCGTGACAACAGCTGGCAATAAATAGAATTTATTTTACATACCCCAGATAATGGTTGGCTGTTCAATTGCACAGCCACATTAAACAAATGCTTTAGCATGAAGTACACAACAAAACCACCCATAGGTGATTTTGAAATGCAATGCAATTCACCTGGTAAATTCATAACCTGAAGCTGTTTGAAATCTGACATGGTTGAAATAGCACATTTTTTTTTCTAGAAGGTTRAATCTACTTTCAGTTTGGGAAATGAGGTATTTCTGGTTTTTTTCCCAAAAAAATTTTCAAAAGTAGGAAGCCAGAAAATGAGCAAAGCTGTCAAGCCCTGTTGCAGCACATTTATTGATCACCCTGCTGCACACACATTTTGTTTGGATTCTGCCCATGCTGGGTTTACAGTGCTACTCACTCCTGTACAAGTTTCTGAAAAGCTGTGGGGTTTTATGGCCAAATCGACATTTCCAGCTGACTTCAGTGGCACTGGCCCAGCCTCCCCAGGCTCTCCACAACCAGTGGAGTTCAMAGCTTACCTTGAACTCCACTGGCAAAGCTCCCAGTGCATTTCCCATCCCCGTCCACCCCATCTTCACACCACAGCAGGAGTTGTCTCTGTTGCAGAGCTTTTGGAGCTTTAGCAACAAATCATAAGCTGCTGTAGGTATGACTATTAGTGCATGAACAGAATGGAAACATTTGATTTTGTCATTAATCACCCTGTTTATATGTTGATGTAGGGGAACAAAACAACATACTTATTGCTCAGTAATAAGCATCACTGAATCACAATGTTACTGATACCTAATGTTTAATTCGCTCCTTTCAAAGGCTGTTTGTTTAAGTCTTTGTGCATCAATGACTGTTTATGCTTAAGGATATGAAAGTGACAAATTATGGCAGAATGAKTGCTAGAAATCCACTGGGATAATAATGAAAGATCTATTACTTTGTGGTTGTGAGGAATTTGTTGAACTCTTCAATACTCCGAGGCATGCACCCTGTTGTAGACCTCAATTTACATTCACCTAAGTAAAATGACTGTTAAATTTTCCTGTACAGAATCTCTCTCTCCTTCCTTTTCAGGATGTAAATGAATGTGCACTCCTCTCTGAATAGAAGTTCTTACCTAAAATAGTTTTCATAGTAGTGACCAAGCTCAGCTACAGTTAATGTACAACCTACTAWTCTTGAACAATCCAGATTTTTATCTCAATTTAAAACCAATTTTACTTCATAAGCTACATGAAAGATAAAATTTCTACAGCATAACATATCATGAAAGTAGATTTAATGTACTATTCAAGAAAGTTACAGCAGTGGCTGCACACTGGAGCACAGGAGTTTCATGAGGGAGAGAATGCTCAGCTCTAACAAGRTCTGCCTGGCTGTGGTTTTTGCAGATGGGAAGAGTCACAAAACATCATARAATAAKTTGCATTGGAAGAGGCCTTTAAAGCTCAKCAGCCACAGGTCAGGATCTGCTGCATCAGGATGTCAGAGAGTGCTGTGTCCTAATAGCAGGGAAATCCTTAAGACCATCAAGCACACATAATCAGAATACATTAAATACCCATATTGTGCTAAATAAATTAATTGTGATAAGATTTATTACAGCAAATATTAAATTAATTATTAATAGAGATGCCTGAAATGCAGCAAAGTGTTACTGAGATGGAGAGCCTTTCGCTGGAGGGAGCAGTTAATGGAAAAGCCATGTAATGGTAGAAAGAACTTAGTTACAGGCTACAGTCATGGCTGGTCTCTGAAGATAATAATGAGATTAAGTGTCAGAATCCTAAAACTAAGATTGATTTTTTTTCTTTCCCCCCAACAGAAAGGAGTGGAAAAATGCAGTTTCTCATCACTTTTCCAGGCTGGTCCATTACACCAAGAGGAAACCAAGCTTGCATGTCAAGGGGAAGGGTCAGCTCTTGTCTCTGCTTGAGCCAGCAAGCAGGAGCAGCAGCAAGCAGCAGTGGCAGTGCTCTCAGCATGCCTGGCTCATGCAGTAATGAATGTGGTGTGTCACTTTTGGGGACTGCACAGTTGACAACCCTGCCTGCAGCTCYGGCTGCTCCTCAAAGCACAGCGAAGGTCGCAGTCAGCGACTTCCCGATTCCAGGTCACTGTTGCACAAAAAGCTCCCCTCCAGCAGTATATGCATTTCACACCTAGCTGCTCCTTTTGTCAAGCTGTCATATTTAATTAAAATGCTGACAGCCTTTAAGGATCTCTACAATGTGTAAAAAATACATAAGATCAACACTTTCACACTTCTACCAGCGACTATTCTTTTCCAAAAGTAATTCAATTTGCTACCTCAAGAACTAGAGGTTTTTAAATTATTTTTTTCCTTTTGCTGTTCTTCATAAAAGGCAGAGGAAGAGCCTTCTAATCAGTGCCTTGAACTCCTTTGTGCTGGTCTGCTCTCAGCCAGGACATTCTCCATCCAGAGAAACTCTCCTGCTTGGGATGCTGAGAATTCTCACTGTGCACTCTATCCAGTTTCCCAGTCAGAGAAGGATCCTTTTTTAAATCCACAAGTTCTTTACTTGGSATTAAATCCATAGGTGGTTAAGGCATCTGACTCTCTCTGAGATCTCCAAAAGCCTAAATCCASTTCTGTGGTATTAATTCAAGTGCTTGCTTCCCTGACATTGTTCTTTGGGTGAGCCATGAGGTGATGTCTTCACCACTGTGTGTAATCACAGACAAACTCTTTCACATCTCTTTCCTCCAGGCACCATARAACCTCAAACTTATCATCTATTATATATGACATTATATAGCAAGCAATTATCATCTCTCTTTTTTCTTTTTTTTTTCTTTAAATACAGCACTAAGATGCTATTGTAATCACAAATAATTTACAAGAGCTAGAATTTCTCTGCTTTCAAGGAGGTCTATGAGATATTAATGTCTACCAGCACCACAATTCTGTGTGTGTCCCTGTCTCTGCATCAGCTCATGCTTTGTTTTGGGCATTCATGCACAGCTGTGGGGACTAATGACACCTTGTGATGTTGGGTCCCAATGCTCTACCTCAGTAATTTCTGTTAGAGTGCACCTCTGACCATGCAGATGGACAGACAGACATACAAGGCAGGCTGCAGGAGGGGATGGGATGGGCCAGGTGGGCCCTCTCCTCCCACCTCCCAYTCCTTCAACTCAGACAAGCAACTCCTATTCCCAGCCCCAGCTCCTTTGCTCCACTGGAAACCAAGTGCAAATTATTTCTAAAGCTGTTCAAGGGAGACACCTAAAAATGGCCAACATACTCAAAAATAGTATCTTTCAGCAATTCATCTCTATCAAATACGCTCAAGGGAGCATTCTGGTAGAAAATGGATTTTGCTTTGCAAATGTAATGATTCATATCATGATTATCTGTGCATTCATCCAATCACAGCAGAAGAACAATGTCATATTACACATCTGACCAAACACAACTAATCAGTATAGATTGAATAAAAAGGGAGATGCTCRCAGAGGGGTTTTGTTTTCTTGTCTCTTTTTTCTTCCAATTCAATCTGTAGAGTTACATGAAAGTAGTATAAGAAAATTATGATTTTCTAATGAGGTCTAAAATAGAAAATCTATAAATTACTCAGGTGTAAGACCTACTTATTCTATAAATACATCTAATATCTATATACATTTCTATACACTAAGATAGTAAAATAAAACCAGATAAAAGGTCTAAAACYCAGGAGGATATACTTCAGAGATTTTTTATATATTTTAATTTAGAATATAAAATATTATTCAAAATCATAAATTGAACTGAAATGCTTGAGCATAAATGAGGATTGTTGAAAGCTCCACTTGCTGATTTTTACAGCCATGATTTTCTGAAGATGCATGTGGAAACTTAGTGCAAACACATTCACACTCATGAAAGAGAAGTTAACAGGAGGTCATTTAAAAGGTCTTTGTGTGGGACCTGARTGAACATGCATAAAAAGGGGAAAAAGGATGAAGAATGTGCTTTAGCCCAGTCTGCTTGGAAATCCCTCCCTGTGTGAAATGTTCTGGGGGCTTGTGCCTGCCCAGCTGTGACTCCTGAGTGTTCCCACACACACTCAGGGTCATGGCAAYGTGGGGTACTTCACCCAGCAGCAGGTTTGCTTAGAGCTGGCTGAGGAAACACACCAAAGGGTACCAAAGGCACCCTTGCAGCCTCTGCTCAGAAGCAGCAGAACACTCTGCATTCCTAAACCACAAAATCTCTTCCTCCATTCTGCCTGCAAAGGCCCAGACCCAGTTCTCACTGATGGCTTAAACTGATCGTGTCATAGCTGAAGTTGTACACATGTTAGGAATTAGGCAGCACGGGGCTGCCAGGCCCTTTGGTGGCTTGTCAGGCTCCAGGAGGCTCGGTGCACAGGCACTGGCACGGGCAGGTGTGCCCGATGGCATCTGGGCACCCTCCTGGGCTGCTCAGTGCAGGGACTCCATCCACAGAGGCTGCTCGCCCTGGGGGCTGCAGACCGGCTCCTGCCACTCACACAGAGAATCAGGGACGCGCTCCACCTTTCCTGGGAAGGACATTTCCCCCACACCTGTTTTAGACAGCTTCAGGGCTGCTGCCGGCTCTCTGCTGACTGGAGCTGGGGTGTTTGGCTGCCCCCTGGCCCGCTGCAGGCWGGGGGAGCCCAGTGCCCTGTGCCTGTCACATCTGTTCCCTCACTTGCCCAGGAGCCAGCAGGTAATGGAGAGCAGGTTGTTCTCTCCCCTCACAGATTTCTGGCTGCCATCACAGRACTTTGCTGCCTGGCACAGGTCCTGGCATTGCTGTGACAGTCAGCTGGCGAGTGGCACTGACCCACAGTGTCCCTGCTCCCAGGGGCTGGATGTCACCTCCCCACACCTGSCAGCTGGGCTGCAGGGCCCCCAGGCAGGGACGTCCAACCCTGCCTGTTCCAAGCACAAAGCCTGGGCAGTGACAGCTCTGCTTGTAGCATCATTTCCTCAGGATGGACTCTTCACAGGGATACTGTTCCAGGAAATGCCCTAAGAGCCTCATGGGAATGTCTTTGGCCTGAACCTGGATGGGGGCTGCTGGCCAAGAAATAATTAAAACACAGGATGTTCAAGATCCTGGAAAGGGAAGGAAAGGAGACCTCTAAGTCATTTTATACACTGTCAGAAATTGGATTTCTGGAAGACTCCATTTTTTCCTCAGGTGCTTTTCTTTCATTTGATTTGGGTCTTTTAATCATTAAAGAGTGTCATAACATAGTCGAGGACCTCATAACACACAGAACTATACTCTGGCATGATTCAAGCCTGTGCTCTTAACTATTMCATAAAAATACACATCAAAAAGAACAACTTTCATGAATCTGCTTTTTTTTTCCCCTTCTTTGTTTTCTTCTTTTCCCTTGAATATACTGATGTCTGTTCTCAGAATTATTCAAAGTCATTGAGAATCCCAGAGACGTGGCAGAAGGAAAGTGATTCCTACCTAGCACGTGTCAGGTCATTGTCTGACACCTGATCTTCAGCTGAGCACGTGTGACTCCCATTTCTCTGTCAAGCCTGGCTTTTTTATCCTCCCATCTCAGTAAAAGCCTCTCTTTCCCCTTTCTCTCCCACACTGTAGCTCCATCATAAATCTCATCATACAATGAAGTGTCACTGTGTTTATCCAGAACAAGTAAAGCAGGAATATATCATAGCATGCAGAACAGGCTCTGAACTCCTCACTTGTTTATTAAACTACTTGAAATGCACAGGGAGAACACGTCAATACTGCTAAGGTTAATGACATTGATTCATAGCAAGAGGGAMCCAGCGTTTACAGTCAAATGATCCTTGGTAATTGTTGTGATAAAGCAGATGAGCTCTCAAGGTACCTGGTACAGTCTCTGTTCAGCTCAGCTCAGAGGAGGGACATCCCTCGGGGTCCTTCCAGGGGGGTGGCAGGTGCTGGAGGGATTGGAGATGTCCAGCATTGTCACCAGCCTAAGCCATCCTCCCTCCTGGGATACCAAGCCCACTACTCTCCCCAGTCACCCTCTGATGAAGAGATTTGTTCCTGTAGCTCCCACACTGCAAGAGATGAAGCTGAGGACCAGTGTGCATGCTCCATTTTCTGTGTGGTTTATAATAGGGATCTATGGTGAGGCAAAGAAAAGTTGGCTCCTCAGGAACAGCTATTCTTCAGAACAGATTTGTGTCATCAAGCAGCATGTGGGAATTAACAGCACTCACTGTCACTGTTCAGATAATAATGCTGGCCCTTTCTCTAAATGAATATTCTAGCTATGTGGTTTGTGTCAAAAGGATGAGACTTGCTGGAGAAATGATTTTTAACCTGCAGCTTCAAATGCAAAGCAGACAAAATTATCACAATTCCCACCAGTGAATGAATGACATCACAGGAGTTGTGTGAGGGCAGGTCAGGCACAGGTGAAAGAAGCAGAAGCAGCTTCTTATCTGATGGTTTAAAGTCAACAGGAGGCTACATTCAACAGGGAGAGACTGTTTTAAAATAACAGCACCTAAAAATTGGGGCTTTTGGTGTCCCTAGCTTTCCTCTGCAGAAATACTCACTGAACCACGGGCTGCTTCTGCCACAAACTAAGCAAACCACCTGAACTCTTCCTGCCTCAAGATCATTGCCTTATTTTAGCTGAAATAACAGCTCTGAGTCAGAGATGAGATGAGATTCAAATCTCCTTTGCAGATCCCTTCAAGCTCTGGACTATTAAGTGAAAGGAGAGCAGCTCAGGGCTGCTCTGTGTGACAGAGCCACTGTGCTGGCCTGCCCCAGAAAATGCCGCACTCACTGCTGAGACAGCCCTGCCACAGGGAAGCTCAGTGCTCAGGCAATTGTGTGTGTGATGAAACAGAGATTGGGCACTTGCTTTTCTGCCAGCAAGCTCCCCAAGTGCCTTCAGAGCAGGCCTGTTTCAGCATGAGGCACGGGAGGGCAGAGTGTGTGCCATGGAGGGCTCACTGCAACACCCAGGGGCAGCAGCCCTGGGACAGGGGGAACTCCCATACTCTGACTGCTCTTTGTTTCTGTGCTTCCCAATCCACCTCCAGGTGAGAGAGGCAGTGGCAATACAGGGCTGCAGTGCACCCTCTGTGCTGGCCACAGCCACACTTTTAGCCAAGGTAACCACGGACTGGCTGACATTGCATTTAGCTGGCCTTGCTACTTCAACATCAGCAATCCTAGAGTCACTTTATATAAATAACAGCCATCTTTTAAATTTTTAAAGTTGTATTTTTCAACTGTTTCCACACAGGCTGCATAGAAAATATCATCATTGTGCACAGGACACTTGGAGCATTATCGTGACCTTCACTGACATCAAGTCAGGTGCACTSTTCTCCTCAGAAACAGAATCTCCCTCAGAATATGCACTTGGAAGAGATATCAGTGTCACCCTGATCTGCTCAAAGCCCTAGAAGAAACAGTGAACCTCTGATAAAAGAAAGGCCTTAGTCCCATTTTAGGCTTTAAAATGGGATTTTTTTTTTTATTTTTTATTTTTTTTGCAGGCATCCTTTCTGCCTCTGAAAACATGAGGAAYATCCTTCCTGTGCATTCCTGCATGAGCCAGTCTGGCTGTGAAGAACAGGCAGGAATTGCTGCTTAATTTCAAGGACAGAAAAGGGAATGGGATTTGGACTTCATTTAACCTGCATCCATACACTGTGCTAAAAGAAGATTTGAGCTCTGGCTGAAAGGGAATAATTAGAAATAATTAATTTCTGCTGCAGATCATTAGCAATTTACAACTCCTACGAGCAAATGAAAGGAAAACCATGGTTCATCAAACTCCTAAAATTAGCCCTAGGCAAGTCTCTAGCACCAAGGATGGCAGCTCTTCCTGAAAGCTGGAAGGAACAAGAGCCCTCCTGTCCAGCAGCTGCTGGCTGGCTGCAGTCCAGCCCAGGGAGAGGGCTGCGCCTGAGCTCCAGCACGGTCCTGCACTGACTCCCTGGCACTGGCAGCTGGGAYCAGGAGGCTCTGAGGCCTCCAGGCAGTCAGCTTGCAATACCTGTAACTTAAAACACATCAATTGCATTCCTGGTGGTTCCCCTTTTTCTCATTAACAATTTTTCCAAGCTAGAAACCAACTSTCTACTCCAACGGATTATGTTAAAGCCCTCCAGATTTAGAGCTKTATTTGGGAAAATTAACTGAAACAAGAGTTTCTGTTCAGCAGGTCTGTAGAGATACGACCTCAGCTATTTTCTACCTGGTTAAAGGGACTTGAGAGTTTTCTTTCAGACTGTAGAAATGTGATAATTGATACAACTTATTTCCCTGCATGTTCTAACTTCTCTTGGCAGATAGCTCAATTGTAATAATAATTTCCTTCATCTCATACTTGGGGAAAACCCCAAAGTAAAAGATAACTACTKTATAAGCATGAAATAGGTTGTATTATTTGAAATTAGGGACTGCCGGGATGCTAGAAACTTCAGCAGAGGGCTTTACTGAAACACTCATTTTGCATCATGCCAAGATTCTCTTCAATTAAGAATTCATTAACTGAAACCTGGAGCAGGTCTTTAACAGCCTTGCCCTGCCAACAAAATAAACAGTTCACATTTGAAATCCCTTGAAGAAAATTTTCAAGCCAGAAGTTGGCTTGCCTCTTCCCACACAAAACAGCACATCTCCACCTGAGTCATACCTGGAATTTATTACTCACACTGATTGCACTGAAACTCTGAGGATCTGTTAAAATGGATGGGAATTGTTTAACCAGCTCAGCTACAAGCAAGACACTGAGCTGTGGGGTACAAAACAGACTGAGAGCCAAGTTTGCCGCAGCACAGGCTGTCCCCATTCTTCATTACAGACGTTGCTCTGATCTGGCTGAAACCCAGGGCTGTAGGCTTCCCTGTGCCTACTGGAAGTAGGTAGGACAAGTATTATTTGTCCTTTACTGAAACCCTCAGACAAGCAGAGCTTCCCATCCCCTCCCCGTGCAGCTTTCTGGGCCAGCCATGACCCACGCGGTGCAGGGAAGCCAGAGCCCAAAGCCTGCTGGAAGCAGGGAACAACCCCCTGGGACCCCTCAGAGCTGAATGGGGTGAAATGCTCAGGACAGGGACTCCCCTCAGCCCCTCACCAAAGCAGGATGCTCTCCTGAAGCCAGGATCTCCAATGCATTTAATGGTCATTAGTGCAAACGACAGCAGCATCTCCAAACAGAATCTTCCATATCACCACTGTTACCTTTTCAAGTGCATTCRGGATAGTCTGTGTACTCTGCATATACCCCAAGAGTTTGAAAGACTGCTAAATTGAGAAATGCAATCTATTTCTGCAGGGCTCAGGTTTTACCTTCAGGTGGGATATATTCATGAGTATAGATCTCCTCCCAGGAAAGATAACTTCAACTTTCAGCTTGAATTAAATAATTGTGAAATGCCAGAAAGCACATTTTGGATTCTAGACTTGCAGATTAAAACACTGTAATCTCTTTACTCCAGCTACTGCACTGTTTTATTGCTACTTATGTAGATATTTACAGATACTCAGTATCAATACCTATGTGGACTGTTRAAATAACTGATTGTTTATGGATATGGTCTGCAATCTGAGGTATTTTTGGCTGAATTCCCAGTCTCCTCTATGAAATTCTTTGAGACCCGTGGAAAAAAAATAATTATTCTATTTCAGGTTTCCCATCTGAAACAAGAGTAAGAAAATAATGGAGATAATGCCTCTTTAGACATTCTTTGTCTTACGGAATTACATATAATAAGAGKAACTCTTTGAGAATGAAGCACTTTTTACAGTCTAAGTTTATGCAGAACTAGCAGCCTTGGGGGATCAAGGATAATACAGCAATATAAATGATAATTAATTTATATTTTACTGGGAATTTTTTCCTATAAATATATCCAGAACAGCAGTCAATGGGAGATCATGCTACGAATCCCCAAACCAGCTAATGTAAGCAGAAGTACATGCATCTCTAATTACAACAAAGCACCAAGTCTGCCTTGCCTGCAGCTTTGCTCAGCCAACACAGACCTGCATCCCCAGAACGTGGAGCTGTGTGTGCAGGGCTCCCTGCCAAGGCACTGGGAATGGGGCTCGTGCAGGACAGAGCTCCCCGCTCTCAGGGATCCACACCAGCAGCCCTGCTCCCAGCTCTGCTGAGCATGGCTGGAATCACATCTTCCACCTGCACCTGCCCACGGCACAGCCTCCCAAAAGCTGCTGGGGAAACACAGAATCAGCCGAGTTGCAAGGAACCCACAAGGACCACCAAGTCCAACTCTTGGCCCTGCMCAGGACCACCCCAAGAGTCACACCCTGTGCCCAAGGGCATTGTCCAAATGCTTCYTGAACTCAGTCAGCCTTGGAGCTGTGACCACTGCCYTGGGGAGCCTGTTCCACTGCCCAACCACCCTCTCTGGATGAAGARCTTTTTYTAATATGSAAYSTCAACCTSCCCTGGCACAACTCCAGGCYSYTCCCTTGGCTSCTGTCACWGTCACACAGAGCAGAGATCAGCGCCTGCCCCTCCTCTGACCCTCAGGAGGAAGCTGTGACTGCAGTGAGGTCTCCCCTCAGCCTCCTCCTCTCCAGACTGAACTGACCAAGGCACCTCAGCCTCTCCTCACATGGCTTCCTCTCACCATATTCATTGCCCTCCTTTGGACACTCTAACAGCTTTATACCCTTCTCAAATTGTGGCACCCAAAACTGCCCCCAGCTCTCGAGGAGAGGCTGCCCCAGCTCAGAGCAGAGCAGGACAATCCTTCCCTTGCCTCACTGGAGATGCTGTGTCTGATGCTCCACAGGACAGGTTGCACTAAAATTCTGCTTTAAAGTCCAGTCCTTTGGCAAGAGCAGTTCTGACCTGCCCACTGTGTCAGCTCCACCTGGCATAGCATTCTCTCATTTGGGGAGCTTTTTTTCCTTTCTCATTATTYGCAGCTTTCCAGCTGGTGTTGTCCCCAGACCCTCCCTAAGAGCCATGAAAGGAGCCTCAGCCCACAGCAGCATCGAAGGATTTTCCATGGGCTGTGAGAACACACTGCCACATCTGTCATCATGCCTAAAAAGCCTTGGGAGCGTGCTCCGTGCTTTCAGTGGCAGATCTGCTTTATCATTTTTTCTTTTTCTTTCTCTCCAGGGGAAATAAAGGAATGAGGAATCTTTAGAAGGACAGCAGCTCYTGGGTACCCCCAGTCAGCTGCGAGGCAGGGAGCACAGACTTACTGACACCATGCAAAATGCTCAGAAAGCCAACATTAATGGGATTGCTGTGGGCACAGTCAGCAGCCCAAGCAGCTCTAATTGCTCCTGCCACCCTGTGCCATCCCCAGTGCCCTGCTGCACCCACAACCAGCCGTGGCACCTGCAGCGCTCCAGGACACGAGCAGGACACACACCTGCCCACCAACACATCTGCTGAGGATTTTGTGATGTTATCCACATGTATTACACAGCCTTAGGCAYGGCAGTGCTCTCCTTTCAGCATTTTCCATGGAGACTTTATGTTCCCATTTTCATTTTACTTATTGCTATTATATTGGTTCCTAGAGCAACAAAAATAATTTGGCAGAGCTCCTGAAAGCTCCTACAAAACCTGAAACCAACTCTACCACAGTGAAAGAAAACGGTCTTTGTATCCACGCCAAATTTATCATTGAAAAAAATCCAACAATACATCATACTAAGCTTTTTCTATTGTATTAATCTCTTACTTCACATATTTTAAAATATTACTAAAAATATTTTTAATTTAAAGTTATATAAACCCTGTAAGTCAATACATTATCTTAAATGCTGAGACTAGAGTTTCGAATCTTTCAAAAATAGAAAAACAAAATTACTGATGTCAGAAAGTACTAGCAAAACATTATATTGTTGTCAAGGCTGCATATTTTGTGGAAAAGTTTCATGTAAAAAGCTTCACTCAGCCCTCTGCCTTCATGAATTTCCCCTTTGCAGTCTGTTAGATGTATATCCTTCATGTTACCCTCCCACAGAAAGTGGCTGTCAATGGGTCACTGCTACAGATGAGGAAGATAAAATTAGACCTGTCTCAAAATTCAATATTTCATTCTTTTTGTTTACCTCCATCAGCCTTATGTAAGCATTTCTATTCTGCATCCACAAACTCTTCTGAATTCCTTTTCCTCATTTGTATCCATTTCACTCTCCTACAGCAAGGATACTGTCTTCCCTCAAATATTACCTCTGCTAACACATCCTAAAGAAACTATTTGAACAGTGTCTAGGTTGTACAGAAAAAAAGGAATTATGAGCTGAGTCTCCAAGGAGGGCCTGGAGCTACAGAGCCCACGGCAGAGTCTGTTGGGCAAAACTTCCTCTCAGAAGGGAACAGAAGCAATGAAGCTCACTCGGATCACCACCCTCATTTTTGCTACATCCTTTCTTCAGCTCACCAATAGCTAAAACASCACCTCTCTCTTGTGCCACCTCACCTGGCAGCTGGGCTCAGGCCACCAGGGGCTTGTTGGTGTTTCTAAGGCTGAGGATGCAGTGGCTCGTGTGACGTTTGGAGTCACATCATTTTTCTCAATTGCCTTACGAAGCAACACGATCCAAAACTGATTTTAGAGTTTTGAAATCAGATTCTTTATAATAATTGTTTGATGAACAACATGAAGCAAAATTGATTTTACAGTGTCAGAGACTGATTTATTCAGCACTGCAGAAGTCATCCCCCAGTGCTGCAGCCTGCAGTTAACTGGCACTTCTGAATGTCGTTTCCAAGCCCTTCTTGCATCCACTTGAGGATGATTACAAGTGCTATGTACAAATCAATTCGCCTAATTATGATTAAAGGTTTCGAAAGAAACCCTTCTGAAGTGACTGAGTCCTTCCATAAGTGAGAGGAGCAAGGGCAGCAGAAGAAAGAGTTAAAGCAGCAGCAGMAAAGTTCACAGCAGGACAGCTACTGCTCTGTAATAGACAGGGACACTCAARGATTTCCTGCTGGCGTGTCACAGGGCAGATGTTTCTCCACCCATACCCACTTTGCACAACTTGCTTTTCAGAGCAGGACCCTTGGCCTGGAGACTCAGGGCACGTTTTGGATCCCCACCTAAACCCCATGGCACTCAGAGGTTTTCCTGCCAGTAACAACAAAGGTTGTGAGCATGGAACAGCTTCTCCTGTACAACACATTGGAAACAGATCCAGACTGACACTGGATCAAACAYCTTTTGTTCAGCCCACTGCAACAGCATTTCTGTCCAAGCCAATGTAACTCAAGAGACATCCCCTTCATTATACCAAAAGTGCTAAAAAATTCATTTAAATATCTGTTACTCTGCTTTTTTCATACTGGTTTAAATTAAGTGACTTTTATCAAGTCGTATCAGATTTGCAGCACACTAATTATTAGTAATAACAGTATCACCATAACGTTTTGGTAAGTCCTACGTAACCCCTTTGTTTTCTGCATATACTAATTTTAAAATTCTGATTTAAATATATAAATAACACCAGAAAGCAATCAAGATTTCTTCACTGCATGCTTCTCACAGGATAATTTTCTCATGCATATGTATTAAGACCAAAAGATGTGTTCTGCATACTGACAGCAGTTCCACAGCTCAGTGTTCTTGGGYGCTGTGATAGGTCAATATGACTTCATATTGAGAAACTGAGCACTTTTTTTCTTTATCAAAAAAAAAAATATAGATAATTTGCTTTGGTAAGTTCACTTTCTTATCAAAATTACAAACAGCAAAGTATCTCCACGTTAAAAAAAATCACCAATACTTCAGAGAGAATGAATGTGTCTTTCCCTCCTTTCTCTTCTTTATCTGCCATTAAATTACATTCACACTTCTGGCACCACACTCCACTAAGTCCCATCACAAGAGAAAAATCATGATGCGTTATTGAATATAAAATCTGAGGATGGCACAGAYGAATGCAAGGTACTTAAATCATCTCCCCAGAGGAAACACAGTGGTAATTCAGAATTAAAATATTTTTTTCATTTGCTACTGGAATATATCAGATTTTGATTTGCAGCTGAAAACAAAAAGATACTTTTGGCTGCAGGTTTTACTGAAAGTTCCTCATTTTCCAGTAGTCACTTCTATTGATGATAAAAACACCAGCTGAGAAGTATTTGTAACAGCTGAAGGATATACACAAACTTGCAATATTTCTGGAAGAGAAACTTTAATTTCAGAAGAAGTCATTAATAAAAAACTGTATTATTACCCCATCCATGATTCATGGAAKGCAGACTACAGCCAAACAGAGCCACGTAGGTAAGGGGAGAGGACAGTTTCTACCACAGAGGTGATTGCTAATAAATAAACAAGGTTTATATCAAACACTGAAAGAACTGGTCTCCTTGCACCACTCAACTATCCTTAATAACTTACTGAGAGTGACAATAAAGATGATCTTGTTATTTTTTCCAGTACCTTGATGTTCACCTCAGGGCGYTTCTTTCATGAGGTTGTGTTTTAAAAGCAAGTACTCCTTGTCAGCCATGATTTAGCAAGCTAGGTCTGATTTTAGGAAAGGACCAGGCATTCTTTAGTGAACTGCAACTTTTTTTTTTTTTTAAATAATTTATTAATACCAAATTTCATTGAACATTATTGTTTGTGGATGTGGAAATGTCTTACCCTGTGAATACTCACTGAACGTGCTCCCTCACTCATATGATGTACTCTACCATCACACAGAGCAGAACAGCTTCAGCAGGCAAATCTGGGCAGGCTCCAGCACAGGGTTTTCAGAGCTGGTCAGCAGGAGAGGTCACACAGGGGCTGCTGCCCAGATTGCCCCAACAGAGGAGGGAGGGCTCTCCCTGCACAAAACCCCTCATTTCATACAGGACCTGGCCCTGTGAACACAGCTGGGCATTTCTCAGAGCAGGAACTGAAGGACAAGTAAGGACTTTTGTGGGGTTTGCAGGTCCTGATAGCCTTAGGCTCCAGCTGCCCAGCCTATAGGGTTTTTCTAGGTGTACTTTGAAGAAAAACTGTATAATAAGGGAATTTTGCTAAGAGAACCACAATCAGTAACACATCCAAAAGTAGTCCATGGTTCCTTTATGTTTTGGGCTCTGTCACATAGAAATCCATTAAAGACATTTTGTCCCTGTAGACAATCTTTGCATTGTTTAGAGGAGTGTTTTGTTGCCAATAAGGAGGCAAAAGCAGTGGAAAATAAAGGATGAGGTTTGCTTGGAGGTAAACTTCTGCATGATCTCTGCCCAGGACACCAGCAGAAGATTCCAGGAAAACTCACCTCCCCTATCCTTCATTCCCAGAGAGCCACAAATTACAAAGCTGTCATTCAAATGATATTTCCCTCAACCATTTATTATAAATTTAAATATTCAGGGGAGCAAATTTTAAAAAAATGCACAAAATTAACAAAATTAACAGGRCAGCCACTTTGCTGCTGCAAGTAGAACTCTTATTACTGACCTTCAGAGGAGGTAGGGAGGAAAGGCAAGGAGGTGAAAATTAATAACCCTTCTTGCAGACAGCAGAGAGCTGTCACGAGTTACGCAACCTAGGAATTTTTATCCACTCCCCCTGTCTTCCAGAAAGACATAATTAATTTACAGTCTTTTTAACCTGCAAATGACACTTGTGCAGTTGGAGGACTGACAATCAACTTCCCAGGCTGGCAGCAGGGTGCACAAGTCTGAGTGTTGCAGCATTCATGTGGCTGCATTGAAAAATATAATTGATGGGACCTCCTACCTTGTTAAGTGCAGTAGCTATAACTCCACACAAGGTATGAGGGATACACACATTTCCTTGGCAGAGAGTATCAAAAGAAAATAAATAAACAGTCCTTTAAAATAGTGCTTTAAGGAAGATTTAACATAATGCTTGCATCTCTGTGTTTTTACTCATAGGATGTGGTGGTGCGGACATACACAAACTGTCTGGGGCCCAATTTTATCTGCTTCAGATTGCAGTAAAATTGGGACATGATGTACACAGTTTCTGCTAGAAACACTGTAAATTACAAAGGTTAATGATAGTTCTGTGAAGGGGAAAAAAAAAAAAGACTAGGAACAGTAGATGTGTGTGAATATTTGTATAATAATTCAAGGAACCACAGGGGACAAGGTCTCCTTTGCTGAAAAATTGTTCGAATAAAATGAGCCCACTTTAACAAGATTGTAAATACCAGGCACCATTTTCAACACCTAGAATACCCAGAAAACAGCCTTAAACTTAGAAACCTCTCTTCACAAGTGCACTCAGGGCTCCATGGACAACACTTATGAGTTAGAACTGCCAGTCTGAGGAGTGGGAGAGCCTTACAAAGGCTTAGGCTTCTGTTTTATTGAGCCAGGCATTTTTGGTGACCCTCCTGGGTTACTGAAGCAGCATTACAAGCGTTCTAGTTAGCAAATTCCCTTAGGGATTTTGTTAATGGAGGGCATATTCACCACGAGGTTTGTCTTCAATCAGAACCTGCAGTCTTGTCAGGTGAGCCCACACAACTGCCAGGAATTCTACAAACAGCAAATTCCTTACAGCTGCACATTTCCATCCCCTTACCCCACTCCTGATCTCCTCTACAGCCTGCCCTTGCATGCAGCATCCCAGGATGGTGAACACCAGGCACTCCAAGAGAACAGCCTCAAGGTCAGGCTTTGCTCAATAGCAAATAAAAAGAGGCAATGCCATTCAGCTCCTTTAGCAAAATCCCTCGTCCCCTTAGCCAGGCTGAAAAGTTTCCTTTGTTCAGTGGGCAAGGAAGATCTTTTGTACTTTTACAAAGTACATGTGCAGCCAGCCCTCTTTCTGCCAGTTCTGCCAAAGGGTCCCTTCACTCCCTTCTCCAGTTCTGTGTAAGGAGTCAGCAGGACCACGGTGCTAAAGGAACAATATTCTCTTTACAAATGCACCTGGTTTGTGATTTTCCTCTCCATGTCACRGGAAGAGCCTCTGCCTAAGAAACATCTGGGAGAGGCAGGCAGGAGAGACACCCACCCTGCTCTAGCTGGGAGAATATGTACAGGAGATGCTTTAAAAAAAGAAAAAGGTAGAGAAGCAATTTAAGCATGATAAATATCTGGTTTAAAGTGGTAGAGAAATGAAATAATGGTAATCAATTTGTTACTTCCAAGCTAAAGTACTTAAAAAGCTTTTTGGTCACAAATATGAGGTTAGTCAGGAGTTAATTTTGTTTCTTGAGCAGCTTAGCAAACATGAGCCTGCCTTCTGGGGGTGGCAGCCCTCCTCCTSTGAGGGAGCTGCAGATGCCCTCGGGGCACTTTGTCATGTGATATGTTATACAGAGCTAAAAATAGGGAATTGTGTCACACTAGATTTATGAGAGATCACTTTCTCTGAGCGCAGACAGCCGGATTTTGGATCTATTTAGTTGCTCCAACTGCATAGAAGCGTTCCCTCCTGAGCCCCTTCAGAGGTCATGAACAAGTCCAGTGTAATACAACTGTAGTGATAGGACGGTCCCACTGCCACGCACAGGATAAAAAAAAAAGAAAAAAAAAAGAAAAAAGAAACCACCTAACAAACAAAAAACCAAAACAATATCCTAAATACAATACCTAAAGGGAGAACAAGGGTCAATCTGCAAGAATACGCAGCAAATGTCACAAGCACCACGTTCTGATACAACAMTACACATAACCCCAGACATTTCAAAAAGTGATATCAATCCTATCAGGTCAAAATCAGAACACACTTGCTTTGGTCTTGGTGGCTTTTTATCAGCCCCCCTTCAGCTAATCACTTTTCTTTCAATCACAGCTGAATTCAGTCTCTATTTTAATCCCTCCCTTAGAGGATCTCCAAAGATCTGCTATGCCCTGTTTATTTCTCCACTCCAAGAGCAGAAGACATGACAGTGGGGTATAAAAGTTTTATTGGCCTGTATTTTGGCTGACCAAATTACTCATGAGCAGTGAACTCATGAATAAGTTATGAAAGTCATTACTACAAGTGCCAATAAAACCTTTTTTATATGGGATTGCCGTATATTCTACATATGCAACTTATTTTACAGGACAGGCAAAACTCTGTATAAGACACTTTTTAGAGAGTCTTAAAAAATTTTATGGGGACCATTTCTTCTATCCTTGCAACTGCAAACCAGGCTTTAATTAAAATAAGCCATGCTGTACTGTGCTCAGAGGTACAGAAAATTTAAAATATCTCTCAAACTTACTGCTGTCAGCTTTTACCTTCTCAGAACTCACAACCCACCAGAATCTGAAGGAAGTCTGCCACCCTGGAAAATTGTAATTTTCATTTTTCTATAGGTGAAAAACTTCTGGATACAATTCTGGATGGCCATGTTGTTAGAAACTTTATGTTAATCAAAAATCCAGGATCAAATATGGTATATTCTGAACATTAATCATTCCAGTATTCTAATGGAGGAGAAATTCCAAAAGGAAGAGAGGGACATGTTAGGTTAAACTAGTTTTATCAGAAAAACACCAACTTTCTCACTTAAAAAGAAAATAATCAAATCCTGAGAAGATGAGTCAGGAGAGTGTTAATGAGCATATCTATGCTGCTCCATTTTTATTTACCCCACAGCTATAGGACAAGAGGGGAAAAAGGGCAAGAAGGATGAGTGTGTATAGGTACTTCTCCCCCTCCCCAAGATTTATCAACCAGTCTACTTTTAGTCAACAAAGTTGTGATAGAAAAGATGCTTGTTGATACATGAACCTGTTCAGCATTCTTCTCAGAGTTAAATGCTTGCAGGTATTTTTTTCCTTGCTGAAATGTCACACAAAGGCTCAAATCCCCAGGAGCTGGTAATTGGCATTGTTCTCAGGGAAGCTGCGGGCACACAGGGTACAATTAAATATAAATATAGACAAATAGAGGTTTTTCCATCTGAATGGGTTATCTGCATTTTTTTTCCCATCAGCAAGGAATAAAACTAAGAATTTATCAACGCCCAAGATAGGCCAGTCTGAAGTAAACAATGTGAGCTCTGGAAGTGTTTTCTTTCCCTCAGCAGCAGAAGCTCTCTCCACAGTGCTCCACCACCTTTTTGGCACTTGCAGGCAGACAGAGGTGAATCCAGCCCACAGACTCCAATCCTGGCTGCCAACTTCTCCACCAGTTTGCCCCACACACCACCATTTACACACATGTAAAATTAGGCATCAAGGACCTCTTAAACCGAGTAGCATCATTAATTCAGATCCTGCCAGATCTGTGCCTGCAGAGCTCACATCAGCAGTTAATTTGTCTGGGATTTCTTTCCAGCACTCAGTCAATGACAGGGCTTCTGCTGCTGCTGGATCTGCAGCGTGGAGCACATTTTGACATGCTTGCTAGTTATGTAAAGATATTCCTGGTGACTTCTTTCCAGTTATCAGCTGCAGTACTGCAATACCCTTTGCTTGCCTATGTTGATTTCTGAAGTGATTTGCCACTGCTGTCAAAATACCAACATATCAAAAAGCAAGAGTGTAGACATCAGCAGTCCTTGATGATTGCTGGTTCTGTGTCCCCAGTGTAATCATTCCCCAGAAGTTTACAGGCACAATTTACTTCAGCTATTAGCACTCATCTTTTGTCTTTCTACCTTTCAAACTCTGAGATGTCAGCTGGACTCTCATGCTCTTGGCCTAGGGACTTTCAAAACGCATTATACACAGCCAGGGGGGGAAAGCAAAGCGCCAGACGTGCGCTGCTCCTGCTGCACGGAGCAAAACCTCCGTGCTCCTGCCAGAGATCCCGGGGTGCTGCTGCAAAAGGGGCCCCTCGTGAAGCAAGACAGGGAGACGTGACAGGGAATAAAGGAATGGCACAATGTATCCAACAGCCAAATTAATGAAAGTCCCGGTAAAGCACTCCCTGCATGACTGCGCTCTCAGGGGTCTTAGGATGAGGGAAGAGATGAGGATCTGACTCCATGTTTCAGAAGGCTTAAKTTATTATTTTATGATATATGTTATATTAAAACTGTACTAAAAGAATAGAAGAAAGGATTTCATCGGAAGGCTGGCTAAGAATAGAAAAAGAAAGAACGAATAACAAAGGCTTGTGGCTCGGACAGAGAGCCTGAGCCAGCTGACYGTGATTGGCMATTAATTAGAAACAACCACATGAGACCAATCMCAGATGCACCTGTTGCATTCYACAGCAGCAGATAATCAATGTTTATATTTTGTTCCTGAGGCCTCTCAGCTTCTCAGGAGAAAAAATCCTAAGGAAAAGATTTTTCAGAAAATRTGTCTGKGACACCCTGTGYCCAGGCAACTCAACCCTAGGAAAACTGGGCTGCTGCCTCAAGAGCCAGCAGTGACATCCTCCCAAACTGATGGGAAATGCTCAGTTCACAGCACGGGACAGCAGGGGCACACGGGGAGGGGACATTTTGCAGTAGGATTTTGTCTGCTATGAAGAATTAATGGAGTGCACTCTGTGTCTCACTGGCACGAACTGAAACCTGCTGGACAGCCATGAGTACACCTGGATGGATCTTGAGTGACCCTCATGTAAATCCAGTGTTATGTCCTGTATGTTTGCAATAGGAGGTAGCTTGGGATTCACGGGCCAGGGAAACACA
Organism: Cardinalis cardinalis; assembly: GCA_014549065.1. Taxonomy (NCBI): domain Eukaryota; kingdom Metazoa; phylum Chordata; class Aves; order Passeriformes; family Cardinalidae; genus Cardinalis; species Cardinalis cardinalis. Next base: position 3,189,727 of record JACDOX010000017.1, read on the forward strand.
GCATCCAAGCTGTGGGCATGTGGAGCAATTATGATTATTTTCATAATGGCTGTTCCCAGCAGACTCTTGTGAAAATGTGCTCTCTAATCCTGACTTKTTTTCCCAACCTGCCACCTTGTAGCCTGTGCTTTGCCTCTTGATCTCCACCATGTGTCAGAGGAGATGGCCTCACTTCACCCCACAAGCAAGAGGGTTGACTGCTTCAGGAATTTCCTTTTATTTCCAGTTACAGTGAAATGACAGGGAACTGCACATCAAGGGAGCAGAGCAGAGCACTGATGGTGCTGAACTGCAAAAGCTGGAAGCACTTGGGAAGAGGGCTCCTTCAAGCATCTGTCACAGCAAGCTCTTATCATCTACRACTCAGGTACTTACATCTAAACTTGGCAAAGGAGGGGAAGGAAAGCAACATGAAACATCTGAGTTACAGAGCTTTAGCACAAGTTAAAGGAGGAGGTACAAAAATTGTTAGTGGGAAAGAAAGAACAGTAGGGAATTGGAGAACTGTGGAAAAGAACATTTACACTAGCTGGGAAACAAAGCAAAAAACTTTGTTTCTAAAATACACCAAAATTTWAAAAAAATCAAACCCCAAACAAACCAAAAACAACAGCAATAAAAACTCAAAAAAAAACCCCACAAAACAAAGCACTCCCCAAAAAGCAACAAAACAACAAGCTATGCTTGAGAAAATAATGTTTAGAACTATATGATGGGATTTAAGAATACCTGGACATATTAGACATTTTCTCCAAAACCTGACTGATATTTGGGATGATGTCTTGCTCTCTAAGTCTTGTACCCTCTCACTTCAATAACAATAAAAAAGGACATGCAAGACAGACAAYTTTCTTCTTTTATGTGCTTTGTTCTGCAGCCTCACCCACACCTGTTGTTTGTTTTGCTCTGTTCAGGTGGGGCCAGACCTGGTTTAGCAAAGCCCAGCCTGGCTCAGCAGATCCAGTGCAAAGCTGAGCAGTAACCCAGACACCAAAGCAGGAGGCTCAGCACCAATTAACTCTCTCTGGAGCCAAAGGTCAAAGCCAAGCTACACCATAACCTGTGCTCCACACATTGCCATTGTGTTTTGCMGACCTAAAATGCTGTTTTCTGGTTTTCTCTCAGTTTTAAAATCTCCCAGGTTTACTTGCACTGATCTGACATGCAGCCATAAAGATGGAAAATTAGTTGGAGGATGCAGAAAGAATGTTAACATTTTACTTATGCCATTTTTATTTACACCACGGTGACCCAAAATAACTTCCACATATAGACGTGGCTGTAAACACTGGCTATATTTATGCCAATTATTCTTACTGACTCACTGATTTTTTAAGGTAATTATTCATGTGTTTAACACTTCCCTGAACTTTTCTAAAATCCAAGGAAGTCCTGCCAGTCACAGCAGGGGTAGCCACTACTTTGCTTGAAAGGAAAAGATACTGAGGGACCAGGTCTTCAGTAACAAAAGGAAAAGTAGCAACAATAAAGGAGAATCAATATCAAACAGATGAACCTGATCCAGCTTTTGATCATAATCTGTGGTCAGTCTTAAGCAGTGTTTTTTGGGAACAAGCCTTCAGAGATCGCTGCATTCCTTCTGAAAACATTAAAAAAAACTCAGAAAAACACAAATATTCCCCCAGGAGATTTATAGGAGACAGTACTGAAAATACCCATGATACACTCCCTATGTAGGGCAGCAGCTTTAGACTCCACAAAGGTTCTTCCAGCCCCTGGGGCTGAGGCAGGCATGGTAGGCAGCAGCTCTGCCTGACGTTTCTTCAGACAAGCAACCAGCCCATGCTTGCTCTGCTCTAAATCTGGGGCACTTTGTTCATCCCTCCCAAGTGACTKCAGATCTCTCCCCAGAAAACCAGACTGAGCCACACTCAGCCCCAGCCCCCYCAAGGCAGTTCATTTGTGACAGAGCACACACACACACAAGCACAGCACAATCCAATCTCAGCTAAGTCAAGGGTTTGCCTCCAGTCTGGAAAGGCCAAGGAGTTATTCCAGCTAAGGCACGTTACTTGTGACAGCTTATGGAGAGCAGACACAGGCCTGCTGCATCC
>JACDOX010000017.1:3192135-3208973 GCA_014549065.1 Cardinalis cardinalis
GCATCCCAGCCTGTGCAACAGATGGCTGGGAACAGCTGGCTGTGAAACACTCTGAGAAACATGAACGAGCACCAGAAGGGAAGCAGAGATTCCCAGGGACTTCTTCCTCAGCCAAGGGGTGAGTTACTGCCTGATCTTCCAAGGGCCAGATAGCAGGCAAGCTCCTCTGCTCTCCCACAGAAACTCCTTGAGAAGTGRTCAGTGTTACAAAGCTGTATAAATSGTGAACAGACTTCCCAAAGYGTGTTCAAGAGAAAATGCAAACCACAGAAAAAGGTAATTTAAAACCACCACTTTATCCCACTCAGAATATGACTGCAATTCCAAACCGGCTTATAGTCCAGTACAAAGTGACATAAACCTTGAAGGATGTGCCTGAAACATCACCCTGAAGAATATTTTCACYGACTTGCCTAGCAGAAATATCTTTTATCAAACATTGTATCAACAAAACTAGATACATTTACAAGATTAAACTCAAAGGAGAACTATTGATTTTGAATCATCTTCTAAAAAGACAAAAAAGATGAAAGGAGAAGAGAGAAAGCTGTGATAGAAGTAGATTTTTTTACAGGGTTATGTTTTTGTATGCCTGAGAAAAATATGAAGTTAAACCAATGTTTAACAGAGGCAGATGTTTGCCTAGGCCAGCCTGGCTAGGTCACATCATGCCTTTGGTGACATGCAGGGAATGTGGGCACCTCTGAAAAGYCCAGAGGGCGCAGTCCCTGCAGAAGGGACTCTGCGGCAGCAGCGTGGGACAGCTGGGCAGCAGCAGGACTCCACATGCAGGAGCACCTTCTCATCCATGTGCAGGGGGGTCTCAGGGGGTCCCAGCCCCCTGAAGCACAGCAGCAGGCAGGGCAGGGGGCGGGAGCTGGCAGCAGTGCCCTGCCAGAGGCGCTGCCTCCTGGCTCTGACACCAGCAGGGCGGGAGGCTGGGCAGGGGCTGCGGCTCCAGATGGGTGAGTGCTCCAGGCTGCCACTGGGGAGAGCTGAGGCAGGAACGCTTTCACAAACCTTCCTGCAGCTCTCAGGGCTCCAGCAGGGGTAATTTCAGCTGGGGGAGGATGGCAGAAATGCTGGAAATAGTGACCTGCTTAGAGCAGGAGAGGAGTCTGCACAGCAGTGGGGCTCTCCCGGCCTCGGGAGCTCAGCACAGTTGGCAAGGTCCTTAGGCAGGCAGAGCTGTGGGAAGAATCCCAGGCCAAAGTCCCAGGCTGGTGTGGCTTGGGTGGATGAAATCTGCTCACCTAATATAGAAACAAAGTCTGGAAAAGGATTCTCAGGTCTCTGAGTCCAGCTGTTAACCCTGCACAGAGATGCTGGCCATTAAACCATGCCCCCAGGTGCCACACCCACCTGCCTTATGAATTGGGGATGTGATGCCACCACTTCCTTGAGCATCCTGTTCCAATGCTTGAYCCCCTTMACAGAGAAGAAATTTTCCCTAATTTCCAATCTAAACATCCCCTGGCACAACTTGAGTCCATCTCCTCTCCTCCTGCCACTTGTTACTGACACTGACCTCATCCTCTGGCAGCTCTGGAGAGCAGTAAGGTCCCACTAAGGTSCCCTCCAGGCAGGAGAAAAGGAGGCACAGAAGGAGCAAATGGAGGCAGATTTCCTGGGTTTTAGTGCGTTTCTTTCTTTACCTCTCTGCTTTTCTTCCTCTGACCCTTTAATTAACAAACATGGAGTAAAGTCCTGTATGCTGCTACCTCACTTGTATTTATGGCTAGTGCTAACTTGCAGTTGTATTGACTGTTTTCAGCAGAAATCCCTAGAAATGGAATCTTACTCATGCTACAGCAAGCTGACAGACAATGAATTCTTCCTAATCTATTAAAAAATACACATTTAGCAGCTATCATAGATGATTTCCTAAACACAGTGGSCAGTACATTGAGTGAGGTGAGCACACCTCACCTGTGAAGAGATTTGCTGATAAACAGTGATGCACTATGAGTTTCTGTGATTTTCAATACAATTTTAAGCAACAGACTGGGATGCTTTGTTCSTAAACAAGGCTTGGATACCTCTCCAACAGCTGAGAGGCCACAGAGAGCTGAGAAATCAAAGGGTCAGACTGTTTAGCTTCCAACAAGCTCCTTGAAAGCTCTTGAAATTTCATTTGCTTTCAAGGAGAACATTCAGTGGGAGAGAGACTGACTTTCCTSCCCAGCTCATACTGCCAGCTCTGCCCCCGACCCTGCTGAGAGACCTTTGCAAGGCTTTGTTTCCCTGTGTCCTCCCTGACTCTYCACAAGTTTTTCTTGTTTAGGAACAAGTTCTTCAGGAGGCTCCTTCTCACCACATATTTTCACAAGTCTTGGCACAACTCATCTTGCATCTCTAGATGATGTCAAATAACACAACTGTGACACTGCAGTGTCGAGAGCAAGACCCAGGCTAGGTTGGATCTGCCAGGAACTCTCAGCAGCAGCAGCAGCAGCTCCACTGCTCTGGCTGGGCCAGCTCTCAGCACAAGCCCTTGCCCAGAGCTCATGCTCTGCAGACACAGAGCAAACACACTCTGGGCTGGTGTCAGCACTTAACCAAGGAGCAGAAGAGAGGAAATGGCTGCCAGCCAAAGCCTTCCAAGCTTGCAAAGCACCTCAGAGACACATTCCCGGGGACAAGTCCTTCCCTTCAGCTTCCCGTGGTTGCACTTGTTAATTATCCCATTTATTTCTGTGGAGGGTACACCAGTAACCTGTGCCTCTTCTGCAATTACATGAACATGGTTGGTTGTATATTAATAGCTCTTCTTCAGAAATTTGTGTGTGGCTGATTGCCCCCCTTCCCCCCCAAAACAAACCCCCAAAAATACAAAACCCAATGACAAAGTCAAAACTATTGCTCTTAGTCACATCCAACACTCCAACACTGGATGCAGAAAAGCACAGTGGACCTAATTTGGCTTCATTTTGTGCATGATCAGGCTGCCTTAATTCTGGCAAAAATCAGCCCAATTCTGGGAATGCTGGAGCCTGTCACTGTGCATAAACAGCCCCTGGGCAAGAGCCCGAGACCTACACTGCATTCTGCACTTGGCAAAGGCAGGAGGAGCGCATCCTTCACTTCCTTGCARAAGGCACACACAGAAAGACATGGCCCTATTTAAAGGAAAATTAATGGCACCTTCTATCCCCACCACCAGTTCTGTGGTTGTTTGAAGAGCAGATGGCAGTGCTGTGTGCAGCAGCAGCTCTGCTCCCAGCCAGGGCCTTGGGAAGCACGTGGCAAGGGGTGCCTGCAAGGGTAAGGCAGACAGCTGTCCTTGAGTGCAGCAGGATTTCTGCTCCTTGTCCTGCCCTGAGCAGCCCTCTCCCCACACTCCTATTAGACATAAAAGCTATGAGGTCTTATGTAAACATAGTTAAGAAATTTTGTACTCTTTTTTTTGTTAATAGGACTTTTAGAAGAAMCATTAATTTAGGCAAAGTTCTACTTCAGTAATAGGGACACGTGAACAACATTTTTAACCACCTTTGTCTCTGCTAAGAACACTGGTGCAAGATTTCTGTGCCTTCAAATAGCCCTTCCTGAACCAGAGGGAAAGAAAATAAACTAATTTCCATTACAACTGCTTTCCATTTTAATTTTTTTTAAACTCAAAATGCAGCCTAAATAGTTCATGCAGTTCTTCTGAGACAGTAAACATGTTAGCAATGCCTTCCATGCTGCAAAGGCAACTAAGGGAGGATAGATAACTTATAAACAATCCAACAAGAAACATCTTATTCTGCAAAAATGGCTTATTGCAGTCCYTGGAGAGAGTCCCTGTGTTCTCTGAAATCTGAAAAAGCCAGAAGCAGCAAATGCCTTCTGCAACTCTCATGTCCCCCTTCCCTTCATTCTCTGAGCAAACTTTAGGAAATCTTCACCTGGGCATCTTTTTCTCCTCATAATTTGTGTGACCCAGCGAGCATCTTCCAGAACTCACGGGATTGAAGAAAGTCTGACTAGACAAGTTTCAAACTATTTGAACATGTGTCTCAGACAGAAATGCAAAAGAGAACAAGCTATGGAAGTTTAATACTTGCTCTTGCAGCATTTCTCTAGGCAATTCTTCCCTTGCCCCTTGTTGCACTCACACATCTATCATCAAATATTTTCACTGTGTGATCAACAAGCTATGAATGAGGTGACTTTTTCTGCCTGCTTRCCCCCCTGCTGTATTTTAACAAAAGCAGAGATTTGCAGAGGCAACCCACAGTGCTAAATGCCTGCACTTCTTTCAGCTTTCCATCATGGAAAGGATCTAAGCCAGACATCATGGAAATGCAGATTACCATTTGTCCTTTATGCATGTTCTGAGATGTACTTGCTTGCCAAATCACTGGATTATTTGTCATCTTCTGGTTGCTGCTTACCTGCTGGTTTTGACCACTCATTGTACTGAAGCCCTTGCAGGGATTCCTGCAAGGCTGCTTTATCAGTCCTTTTACAGGAATACAAGAAAGCATCCAGCAGACAAAGTAAGTTCTTTACTATACAGATTCCATATTTTACTAATTTATGACTGAAATCCAGGAAGAAACATATAATTTCACAAATCTCCAAACTCCCTTAGTTTTTAACTTTGGGGTGGTCCTTGACACCAACACCCACCAATATCTCTGACATYGGCAGGGAATGCAGCACAGCTCCTCTGTGTTGTGGTAAATGTTCTCTTACCACTGCATTAAACTTTCTGAAGGGGTTTGTGCTTTGGTCATAAGAAAGAAATTAGCTTGGTCTCAGTTGGGGACCAAGCTGGGGACCTGCAACACAAACAAGTAGCATGGCAACCTCTTTTCCAATGTATTCCAACTACAGAACACCTACAGGGCTGAAATGACGATCTGAAGCCTGCTTTGGTTTTTTTTTCCCATCACGGCAAATTTCCCCATGACTTCTTTTAAACACATTCCTTACTATAGCAACAATTATTTTTTATGCTTTTCACAATAACTGAGAAAATCACTGCCATTCATTCCCTTTGTGGGAGCTGCACAAGTGGGAAATATTGATTTCTCTGCATGTTGTTCTGCTTGGTATTACTGCTTGGCATGTTTCTGCTTTCATCTCTCATCCCCACTGTACTCTGCATTTCTAGCAGTTGAGCACTACTGGGCATTGTCATAGCTACATAATCACATTTAGCTCCAAATAAACTTTTTGTGCATCTGGAAAGAGCAACTGCTTTTAGTAATGCATGTTATTTACCACAAGCCTGAGTTGGCTGAAAATATCAAAYGCATAGGATTATAAACACCTTTGTTGAGCTTTGCAAAAAAGAAAAAAAAAGCTAAAATTATTAACTTCTGACACACACACAACTCAGAGTAAGGTAGATCATAGAAGAGAGAAAAAATCTACTAAAACCTTGACCAGCTGTCCTCCCACCTGCTTTGTCTTCCCAGGCAGATTCATTGCGTGGTTTTATTTGCTCAATAACATTCTGAATCCCTGGGCACAGTGCAGTGCACCTTGGACCCTAGTAAAGCTCTGCTGCCACCTCTGAAGCCAATGTCCTGCTGCCCTCTCCTCCCCACTGAAACGATCTCCAGTAAAAGTGAAGCCATCCAGCTCTGCACCACAATCCTCACATCCCCATGGACTCTTCTCCCTCCATGCAGGTGTAGAAGATCCCTGGATGCCTGTGGTGAGCAGGAGCCCCCCAGGCCATGGCMCACCCTGACGCTTGTGCAGGGCAGAACAGTGTGAACAAAACCATTGCAGTCTTGGTGAGAATGTGCTTATCACAAAGAATAACACAGCCTCAGGCTCCTTGTCAAGGAAAAGGAAATACAGCCTGCAATGAGTCTGAACACCTTATAAAAATTAAATGCAACCAGGAAATATCAGCCTGTTCAAACAAGAAAGAGAAATCTCCCTTTACACCTCGGCACAGGCCACCCGGCCTGTGCCTTGCCATCTGCGTGATAGAGAGGAAAAGTTTTGCTCCTCTGCTGCAGGTGCCCCCCAGCACTATGCTGTCTGAGAAACACTCATCTATTAGCCAAGACATGAGTAACATCCACAAGACGTAGCCTAAGAGGCTGAGAAGCTTTATTGTTGATATTACTGTGCCAGTGTGAGGCCTTGCTTCCCAAAACAGATGGAGGAACGTCAAAGCTCCTTTCAGTGCAGACAACATCTGGAGCCATTTGCACCCATTAATTTTGGAGCAGAGTCAGGAAGAAAGAGCAGATTTTTCAACTCTCAAAGCAAATATTTATTTATTTGCCTAGATCCTGAATGATTGGTAACTTAAACTGATCCCACCTCAGTCAAGGGTCGAAGAATTGGGTCATACCCAATAAATGCAAGCAGCTTCCTGGGTCAATTGATGGATTTTTCACACATCTCACAGTCACAAAAGTCTATCTACCCTGGGATCAAACTTGCCAGCTGCCATTGTCATGGATATATGCCAGTTTATATTACCTGCTTAGGTAATTTTTAAGCTACTGAGCCAAGTCCGTGCTGGATGCAGCCCGTGCAGAGAGACTCTGCTTTGCCCTGGCACCACTGCCCAGCCCTGAGCTATCATCCCTGCACTGCTCAGTGCCAGGATGTGGGTTCATCAGGAGCTCTGCCATGCCACCACATGGCACCGGGACCTTTAGGCCCTTTGACAAGTTCAGCAAATGTAATTGTCCTTGTTTTGCCTTGCCTTCACTGTACAGTGATTTCCCTACTTTATTTTAGCAGTTCCAGCTAAGCTTTGACTTCCCCAGATTTTTGCTTCCTTTGAACCACACTGTTCCAATTATTGCTACAGTCAGTGATGCTTTAGTGTTTATTTTGCATCCTTTTATGAGCAYGTCTTGAGTATTCAGTGTTCTTCTTGACTATAAAAGACTCGGCCTTTAATTTGAGAAATCTTTATGGYTTAGCTTTTATCTTTGAATTTTACTGGTTTCTCTACATCTGTTAAAATAGTTGAAGAAATGTATTATCATTTCTATACTTTTATTTAGATTTGGGATATTTCTATACAGACTGTGTAACTGCTGTTGGGTTTTTTCCTCCATTTTTCCTTAACCCACCCCCGCCAAAGTTTCCACTTGCAGTTCGAAGCACTTTTTGAACATTTTCCTTATCTCCTCAGYCTTCTCCATAATTTTTAAAATCAGTGAAGGACTTATAACTCAAACCTCAAACAGACTCCACAACAGTATCATAAAACAAACAAACAAACAAAGGAAGTAGAGAGAGGAAAAAGTCTGTAATCTGTGTAATCCGCACTCTCTCCCCAGGCACTGCAATTCTCTGCTTCTCCCATTAACTACAGCTGATATACAAATAAAGTGACACATGATCCATCATTAATAACAGGAAATAAGCACAACCCCTCTCCACCTGACTTTGAAAGCAGGACCTTAATGGAAAAGAGAGTGACCGAAATCAGTCCAGCATGTATCACGCCAACAGTGCTGAAGTGTGGCTCAGGGTTTCTTCACTCTGTCAGAGCCAACATCCATTGTATAGTTTCAAAAGCAGGTACCTAAATTTCCTGTGTAGCCAGGGGAGGTATGTAGGAAAGACAGAGACTACTCAGAGCACCACAGTTCAACGCCAACAAAATAAACCCACACTTCTTTTTAATGTTATCTAAAGCAGTCATGTCAGTGTCTGCCCTCTAAAAAGCCCTCAAGAGAATGCTCTTCACTTACATGGGACATGTTACTGCAAAGCAATGGAATACACCTCCTGTTTCTAAAGCAGATGGCCCTGCCAGGAACACCATGGAAGTAAGAGACTGTTSTTTATTAAAACAAAGGAGTTCCCAGATGTCACACCTGGTGTAAAAATTTCATATGATGGAATTCTCCCATGTAATTCCATGATTGAGCAGATCCCTCTGTACAATAGCACTGTAAGATACAGCACTGTGGGCCCTGGGTCAGGGATGGGAGGAGGAGGAGGCTGTGCCCTGCCCAGCACAGACCACGGCATGAGGACTTGGCAGGTCCTGAGTGCCTTCKGCAGGGCACCATTCCCCCTCAGTTWATCTTACACCTGCACCTGTGCCAAGGAGCTTTTTCAATTCTGCACTGGTCCAAAGTCCTGGTTTGACAACTCTCCAAGCTGAAATAATTTATTTATCTAGAGAGCAGCTCTTTCTGCCCTGTTGAAAACATTCAGTTCCTGCCTGGCCTCATCCCGTGACAGAGAGGAAAGGACAATTCATCTCCTGGGCTCTTTCATTGTTCACAGATCTCTAATGAGACTCCAGCTGAAACAGCCAACCTACATCAGCTGAGACAGTGCCTGCTGCCAGGAGAGGACCCTTGTGAGACCAGGGGTTCATTTCACACGGTGCTCAGTGCTCAGCTCCTGGCTACAGCAGCACCAGAAGCTGAACTCGCACTGAAAATGCTGGAAGTTAATTCAGCTCTGGGGGCTTCTAAAGAAGAAAGAGGAAAAAACTGTAACCAAAAGAGCCTGAAATTAATTTTCTAAATATATCTGGGAGTTGTGCAGAGAATGATAATTCCCAGAGAGCTGGGGAGTTTAGTATTTTGCTTTATTCCAGTTGGGAAATATTGGGAACTTTCAATGCTTCAGGACCCCAGAGCACTAGACACACTTGTWAAGAGTTTTTGGATTTCTGTCTCCCCCTCAACACATTGATGGAGTGAGAGGACCCAGACAGGCAGCTGATCTGGAGTCTTGGAGCTGCTGTCTTCAAGGAGATATAATCTTGGGGTCTTACACAGCAAAGCAAACTGGCAAGGGGTCAGAGAGGACTTGGACAGCCTCTCAACAATCAAAACAGTCCCCAGGGACAATTATATCCCAAAGAATTTGTACGCACTGACAAACCTCTGCTGCACAGGGGGATTTTGTACTGGGTCTAATGACACTCAGGTATCAAAAGCACTGACCCACTGTCACTGACTCCTGCAGAAGCTGCTACCTCCAGAGTGCTTCTTCAAACAGAAACACATCAAGGAAATATTTCCAGTCCCCGCAYAGGCATTCAAACACCTTCCTTCCAGTGCCAGTGCTTCTGCTCGGTTCAGGTTTCACTATCAGGATCACTTTGGATAGAGAAACAAAACCTTGAACACAAAGGAAAGATCCTGAATCTCTCTYACTAATTATCTCACGAGGTCAGAGTGGAAGGACCTCTGGAGCACCTCATCTGGAGCCTCATTTCTCCGTGCCCAGGACGGAGCCCTTTGAAGCACTGCCTCCCTCGCTGCCATCCCATTCCATTTGACAACCACGAACCATCAGTGCCAGGAGCACCTYTGAAACTCCAGGCTGTTCTTGACAAAACCCAACAGCATCATCMAATGTGACTTATGAAAGCTCTCCCAGTAAACAGAGCCATTTGTCACTGCTCTCCCTGCAATCAGCCACAGCAGCAAACGTTTTGCTTTTGTTCTTCCCCTTCAAAGAGAAGTTGTRAGCAAAAGTAAAAGTGTGAGGCTTATCAGGTCAAGAAAAGCAGGAGCAACCATGACAGAGCAGAAATGGCACATTTATTGGCCAARAGGCAAGAGCAAGGCTCAGTGGCCCCCTAAGGCAGAGGGGTGACAGGGAAGGTAGCGCTGAGCTCAGACTCTCAGCTACAGGTGAGGCGCCTGTGGTGAGCTTGGTCTGATTTGCCTCCRTGGCCAGGTTTAAAACCTGACAGAATCAGTGACAGCCTCTGGTGAGCTCCTGGGCACCCAGAGATAAAAATACAGTCAGTGCCCACTGTCATTTAATTCACCATCCTCTGCTGKGCCCAGGAATGGGTTCTGAGAAGGGCCAGGGCAAGGCAGGTCAAACASGGCCCAGAGCCCTTCTCTGGATTCACACTGAAATCTTTCACATTCATGAAAACCACTACAACATGGTTTTTCCTTCAGAAATTTCCTTTGTTCTTTTTCCCTCAGAAATTAGCATGCACCAAGTGACTAAGTCTATTAGAGAAAATTAACCTTGGAGTCATTTAGCTAAGGATTTGCCAAAGCCCAAAGGTATTTATTATTCTTATAAGCAATGAGGCATATGGTTGACTTTTCCAAAGGCCATTTCAGAAAGAAAAGTAAATGACCATTCCTTGAAATGGAAACAAGAGATATTTAAGAACCTTTAGTCCAGATCTGGGCAGGAAGATTTCATCATGAGGCTATGCAAAAATGCACAAAATGTGGAAAATTCACACTTGAGAGACCCCGTGCTGTGYTTCTCAGAGGATGCTACCACTCCACACAGGCTGCTAAAGTACTGAAAGGTCAGTGTCAACAGATGGGCAAGTGTTTGTCAAGAGGATTTCATACCTCTGCTCCAAAAGTTAMATGGAGATGGTCTAGCAGAAATAGAGAAGGTTCTTTATTTAAGAGGGGCCCAAGGTCTAACACAAAAGCTGGGAGAAACTTCAGTTTGAATTGAGTGAAGTTTGTAACTCAGATTTGAATCTGTAGGAGGTTGGATTAGATAGWGGGTTCTGAATTTTCACTTTTTGTTTTTTCTTTACCAGAGATCAAAAGCTGTCTACAAAATGCTAAGACAGTGCTTTGGCAAAAGCACAAACAAAAAAAATATCATTGACAGAAATTTAACTGAAGCCAAACATCATTTTCTACCAAATAGCAAAAGAGTTAGCAAAGGAAGATAAAAGATTCAATATCCTCAAYCTCAAACCTGAGCAATACCTCTGTATTTGTCAATCTTCTAGCCCTAGTCAAGAATGTCAGAGCTTCTGTGCACAAGAACAAGGYAACTAAGCTGAGTTTAGGGAAAAAAAAMCATKAAGAAACACCCTTTYGTTCTTTCAGCACTATTTTGATTACTTATCTCTGCTTTGGAAGTTAAGGAAGACCAAACTTGCCTTAAAGAGAGAGTGTAATAGACTCATAAAGTTAAATGCAACATCTGTGTTTGAAATAAAACTCTATATTGAATGGACACTCTCACTTAACAATTTCATGAGCATGGGCACCAGTGATTTTTTTTTTTATTAGCAGAATAAGTCATTGGTCTCAAAAGAGGTTCAGTGCTAGGTTTTCACACAGACATAGAATAGTAGATGTTCTTCAGATATACTACACTCAGCTGACTGCCTGTGGCAGGAGTTGGTGCTGCCAAATATTAAAGCAACTGTCCCAGAATTTCAACAGCCCTGGTTAAATRAAGAGGGGCAATAATCCAGACCAGAGAAGTGCACAGAAGAACAAAGCACAAAACAACGCAAAGAATCTTTCTGTTTAGGGASAATCAGACCCCATTTCTCCACATAAAGATGTTCCATGTGCTTAYATCACACATTTCATGGGGACACTGAAAGCCTATTTGTCTTCTTTTTTTGCCACATACAAAGACTTCCATAACCAGGGTTTGCAACCTGCTTGTYCAGTCAGTAGTCCTTAAGTTCAGAGCCCAGCTGCTGATGTCTTTTCTAACAAATAAACTGTGCTGCTCTTGTGTTTCCAGCGCTACACCCAGCCACCATCAGCTGCCAGATCATCTTCACAGCAATAGACAACAACACTGACCTGCCTTGGAAGGCAGAAAATCCTCCACTTCTGAGCTTCAAGCTACAAAGAAACACGTTTTGTCATGCACTCAACAAGAAAGAGAGAGTGCCAAAGCCTGTTAAAATACTACAAGACAAAAAACACAAGCATTATGGATCTACGCAGCAGAAACATTCACAACATGGAATATTCCAGGCATGACCAGTTCAACAAACACTTTACATCACTGGGAGCATTAAAAATGCACCGGGATGCCAAAACAAAATACACCAGTTCCTATGGAGCATCATTTGCTGCTTTTACAGAGACATTTCTTCACCAGAAAATAACACTTTGTTAAAGCTCAGCTACTTGTGGAAAGAGAGCAAGTTACACTTACAGCAAGTTTTGTTTGCAAGGTTTTTTAAAATATTTAAGTTGAAAGAGTGCAATATTATGACCCTGCTAAAGCCATCTCCTTTTGATGAAGGAGAACATCTTGTTTATTTTTTTCCTCAGAAGATAGGTTAAATTAGAGTTAAAGAAACTAGAAACTAAGTGTTGTAAACGAATTTGATTTATGTATCTGTTGGGCATATTGAACTCCTGGAAGTTTCCAAGACAGGCTGTACATGCTAATCTGAGATTCAGAACTAAARCCTTCTTATTTAAAACATTATTTTGCATTACAGATTCATTTCAGCAACCAGTTCTGTTGAAAACAGAACCAGGCCAGTTTGTTGACCTGAGGAGCAATTCTCATGCACGAGATTCTGCACGGCAAACTAAACTCATTTCATCTCATTTCCACTGGAACAATCACTTGGGATTTTTAGGAGCCACTTCCCCTGCTCTGTGTTCACGATGCAGCCACTTGTGAGTGACTCGGGATTAACTCTCTTTGACTCAAGAAGCTTGTTAGGTGCTAGCATTACAGTTTTCTTTGAGTTGCTAATCTGGWGATGCTAATTAAGGCTTCCAAAGACTGTTGCAATATTCTAATTACAGCAGCTACACGTCCTTTAAATCCATTTACTATAGAACAAAGTGGGGTTTGCGATCTGCGTTTCTTGGCACTACACTCACAGCAGTATGCTACTGCTTCCCCACGGCAGGATTATTTTAAAATTCCAACCATTAGACAGACAAAAGAGAATGAATTGAAGARGGCAGCAGATTTTGAATATCAGGGGTTATTTTAACTAACCCTGCTCCTGGAAAAAGCATTCTTGCAACTGTGCATCAGGCTACTGTACTCGTTTACACCCCTGAACCCCAGATGCTCTTGGGATGACAAAATATTTTTCTCTCACCTACATCCTCCTGCTCTAGACCCAGACATAGAATTCCTCCTGGTCCTTGGGTTATTACTCATGGCAAGAATAAATTGGTCTGTCCTGGACCTCTCCAGCAATTCAAAGTCACATATCTCCAATTCACAATACAGAGTCAGTGCTCTGCCCAGACAGCTGGGTGCATGCACAGCTTTGAGGAACAAAGCATTCTTTCTTTTCTGAGAGTTTATTAAAACATTTCATTTTGCAATTTCTAGCTAAACTTAATGCTCCTGACCCAATATATTCCAAAGCCTCTGGTTTTCTTGCCCACAGTGCTGAAAAGTGGCAGTTTCTTGGTTAATAGCATGTGATKTGGTTTCAGCTTGTGGACTTCTAGCCAGCTCCCTCATATCTTCTGCAATCATTTCCAAGCTGGCAGAACTCAGATGGTTTCCTGTTCACTTGATTTTTGCCAAATATGCCTGGTTCTCAGCACAGTGAGTAACAAGGGAGCAGCAGAATGCAGACAGGACAGGGAGCTTGGTTCCCTTWTTTCCATCACTGTGAGCCTGCATGACCCACATCAGCTCACAGAACTACAGAACAATTCTGCAGTTCTTGCCACTACAAACTAGGTTAAAAAAGAAAACTCTCARAGACAAGGGAAAATCTGAAGAAAAAGCCCCACACATTCTGTGTGTTCAAAACAATTTGTTTTTATTTCAGCTTCCCAATCACAAATTCACTTATATTTCAAACTGGAAAGCTCTCTTGAGGTCCAAAAGCTTCCTTCCCATATGTGTTAGAACTAAAATAAAATTCAGTACAGTGTGAAAAGGAAAATGAAATGCAGTGCAAAGTGTATGGCTGGTGACACACCAAAGGGCTGGAAACCAGCATTTGAAAAGTTTTTCAGCAGYGCTGAAAAGGGGAGGAAAGTTTGTGGAGCATCAAAWCTTTTCATTTGCTACCAAATAAAATTATGACCTGGCACACAGCTGTGAGTAAAGGATCAGGTGAAGTTTAGGAAGGTATTCCTTTAACAGAGCCATGAACTCACCTCATTAACTAATGGCAGGACAAAAGGCGAATTGTTTCTAATCCTCTCATGTAGAGCTGTCAGAAGGGGAAAAGGTGCAAAACTCGATGTTGGTAATGTGGCCCCCCACACTCCTCAGCAMAGAACGAGGGACTCGCAGAGAGCACTCTAAATGTCAAAGCTATTAAAATACTGTCTGAAGCTAAGTATAAAGAAAGCCAGGTTAGTCAGGTGGCCACTCCATGAATCTAATGACACTTGTGTTCTGATATTTCTCTCACTTCTCTCATTTACACTGTTTTCAACCATGCTAGTTGGAGAAAGATGAAAAATAATAAAGAAAGGGGGAAGCCATGCAAAACAAGAAAGCCCTCAGCACTATTTCTATTCCACAATTAATATTGATTGCTTTCTGATTTTCATAGGAATTTGTCAGAATCCTCCAGTGCAAGATTGATTTCTGTACTTCTGAGAATCATTGGTTATCAATATAATTACTACCATTGGTGCTTTTTCACAATCCTCCCTGACATTTCTGCTCTGGGGCAAATTAGTGCCATGTTGACTATTTCCTCACCTGAAACAGCTACCAATACATGGGGATTTTATTTTTATTTTCCCCCCAATAGACACCTACCCCAACCCCAAATTACCATTTTCCTCTTATTACRGAACACTAAAGAAGCATTAGCCCAAAAACCCAAATATCTTTGTAGCACTTATTTTTGCAGGTGGGTTTTTCTTCCAGCTAGCAATTCTGTATGCAGAAAAATTGCACCTTTACAACTGTTGTACCTCCATTGAGAGCACAGGGTATTTAGAGAACCTTAAAGTTGATGCTGCATTACTGCACTTCACAGGTAAATGACAGAGCAGTCACACTGGTGCTGATCATGCAGATAAACCAAGCAYGGGTTGCAATCAAACCCTGGAGGTGCTGAGCAGCTCCAGGCCAAGAAGAGATTTTAGATGCTCATCACCTTTCTGCCTTGACCTACCAAAATGTGCTGATTCCCCATCAGATCAGGAGATCTTCATCACCATCCTGTCATACAGGTGGCATCCAGATTTTCATCATCCTCGGTGCATTGTGRGAGGAGAAAGCATTCTGCAGGAGCAAGAGCACTCACCCACACATGAACCAAATCCAAAGCAGCTTCTTAAGGCTATTTATGACCTTCTCTCCAACTCCCCACCAAGAGAAAAGCATGCCATAAGGGCTAACTGGGGACCTATTGAAGTCACTGGGCTTTGGAGGCCTTTAGCTCCAACCATCACAGCTTACACCTCTCTACATCCAGAGAGGTGCCCTGGAAACATCACATCCCACAGCAGCAAAAGCCTCAGACTCTCATTTCAACTGAGCTTTCATTCACCTCTCAAGTGTTAAAGGATTTAGGATCTCCACTTAGAAGTAAGAGCAGGAGCTTTACTTCTGTGGTATCCAAGCCTTCGTAGTAGTACATCCTATGAAATGCAGCAGGTTAAAAACCTTCCACAAAAAAAACCAAAAAGAGTTGCTGTTCTTTCACTTTTCAATCTGAGGATTTATTAAAGTAGAAGCTTTCTGTGAGAAATATCAGCTGGAGAACAAAGTATTTCTCAGGCCAGCATGCTAAATGGAAGCCAGTGCTTACCCTCCCTCAAAAAAAAGACAGGACATTCTCAGGTCAGCTGAGTAAACATGACTTAAACCCCAGCCTGTTAGCCAAAAAGGCACCTGTGGCATCTCTATGCCTGGGATGCTCTCAACTCCAGCACAATTTCTGGAGACCACCCTCAGAACTTTGAACATTCATGTGCTTAATCTCAATTCCACAGAATTCAAACAAACAAGAGGTGAAAAGTCCATATGTTTCTTTTGGTTCAGTGGCAGTTTGTTTTCAAGCCAAGCCCAGCTCTACAATTCTGACATTTCTCTGCTTTCCTCAGAGGCTATCGTGCTCCTCCAGCAGGCTGGGGAAGGACAGTTTAGGAATTCATTGGGTGATAACAGGACAGGCAGCAACAGCTCCCTTACTGTGGGRAGCAGGAGCTCACAAAGCCCCTGATAAAACCCTGCTTCCTCCTGTGAGGCACAGGTTTGCTGTAAATCTCTGAAACAGCCATRAAGGTGGCCTGAGCCAGCTCAGATAAAAGAGTTTGCTGGCAGCCTGGGGGACAGGCTGAGCTGAGGCTGGACAGAACACCAAGCCCATCCCAAGGTGCACRCCGTCCCCTAAGCTGTGCTGTCAAYGTGTAACCACAAAGAACTCCCCCTGAGCTCAGCACAGAGATGCTATTGGCAAGGAGGAGGCTCATTTGGACGTTAGCAGGGCTGGGGAGCAGCATTTCACTCCCAGCAGCATTTCAGCCTGCTGAGACCTCTGCGCCCAAAAACTGATCTGGCACCAGCTGTGGTATTACAAGGTCAGACAAATTCTCTTTCACTGAACCCCTGGCCCATCAAACATACATTTACAATGGATGAATATGTGCAGCACAAACAAGTCAGAGGGATTACCAGGATTAGCCTCAGTCYCCTCTGCTGCTGCCAACGTTTCAGGCAGTTCCTCATACAGGGAGGGCAGCACATCACAAATGCACAGCACCTATAAACCACATCCACTTGATGGACCAATGCCCCCRCTGTGAAATGTCAGAGATATACGTAAAAAGGTTTTGATATCTGCTCCTTCCTGCTCCTTGCCAAAAGGAAAATATTGGAAACAGTGCACACTTATGAACAGCATCACCAGGTCAGCCACTGCTGGATCCAGCTCCATGCTGGAGCTGACACACCAATCCTGGGATGTGAATCTCTGTCAAGTGAAGCCTTGAGCACGTTAGGTTATTCCTGTGGGCTCTCCAGAACACCAGAAGSATCTGGTTATCACATCTAGTTTCTGCTGTCTGGAGGACACTGAGGGCTGCAGAGCACTGTGCCAACATTTGGCAGTGATGCTTCACACCCCAAACCACAGGAGCATCCCTCTCTAGCAGGGAGAGAAACACCAGAGGCTGCCACCAGCACTGGAGGTTAGCTTCCAACCAAACAGATTTTGAGGGTTTTTTTTTTTTGTTTTTTTTTGG